>WKFP01014809.1:320975-336671 GCA_011057875.1 Pterocles orientalis | reverse complement strand
TGCCAGCAACATGATTCATGCACGATCTTTTTCTTGTCTGGTCTCAGTAGATCTCAGAGTGCTTTAGAGACTTTAATGACCTATCCACAAGGGTATTACAAATGGCTACGTTGAGTTACAGGAGAGGAATGACTCATTCAAGGTCACAGACACACATCTCGTCTGCCTTCTCTGCTGCTCAGCAGCCGCTGGCTGCCCTCTCTGCCTCCACCTCAGCCCATCTCAGGAACGTGCCTTGGGTCCTCCTCTGTGCTCAGACCTTGGTGAGGCCATGGGCTGAAGAGGACCTTCATTTCCTTTCCTGAGGGACATGCACCAGAGAGCCATGGGCTAACGCTGACAAAATATTAAATCTGGCACCGACTGGAACTGATTCAGTACAGCCAGAAGTTTTGCTGAAGCACCTAAGCAAGAGGGGAGCTATTTTGCTCAGCCACGTTCTCTTGAGCATCAGGTGTTTGTTGAGAGGGCTGCCCTCTCCAACTTCAGGAGCCACACACTCCTCACACATGTCCACGTGGATGCTACATCTGCAGGGGGTGGTGAGGGCAGCAGGTTGTTGTGCGCATGGGGAGAAGCTCTGGATGTCTAGTTACAGGTGGGATGGAGTTTAACGGTGAAGGCGGTCCCATTACCCATCCCAGGGTCTTTGATTTGCTGCTGTCTCCCACATCTCTCTTTCCCATAGCAGAGTCAGATGTTTGGTGACTTCCCAAGAGATCCTGTACCTTCAGCTGGGCTTTGGATCTGCCCATGTGTCTGCTCTCAGCCGAGGGCAGGTGCAACCTTGGACACCAGCAAACACCACGTTAGCAAACGTGCCTCTCAGCGTTTTCAGGGTGTGCCTCTGGCTGTGGTGCCTTGAGCCTGTACAGCAAACCCACGAGTGCAAACTGGTCTTTGAAGGACTTGTTATGAGACACGTTGGTTCAGTAGTGTAATTAGTCATGATCTTAAATACAGAATCTTTTACAAATGCACATTAGGCAGGAGGCAAAATTGTTTATGAGCAAATGTAAGCTCATACCACGCTTTGCATGTTGAGAGAGAGATAATAGTTTTGACTGATAACCTGGTAATAACTTTGATGTTAGTCTAAATTCTTTGGAATTTCATCAACGTCAAAATTTTGCAGCCTGATTTATTAGGCAGTAAAATACTCAGTTTATAGACTTCTTTGAAAAAAATCCAAGACCCTCTTCTGCAGTACTACAAAGTCAGGCTTTAATAGACACACAACCTAGAAAACTTGTTTATCACTTTAATTTTTCTTCCCTTTAATTATTTGCTCCTTTGCCTCCCCAGCAGTGCGTGTGTGTGCATTTCCACGTGTGCCTCTTTTCTTGTGTTTTCTCATTTGCAGTCATCTTGCAGACTACCTTCTAATGTCGTACAAACCACCAGTGGTCCAGCAGACATGAGTTAGGAAATTCTATTCCAGAAGACAGTAGATGCAGATGAAATAATCTAGTCCAGTCATCCACATCACTGTATTATCTCAATTATTCCCTGGAGTACGGTAATAACGTTAGTGCAATTGCAAAGCTCTATGTGGACGAGCCAGTTGAGGCTTCACAGCAATTACAGTCTCCACTGGGTGATTCGACTATTCCCATTTCTTTAATACAAAAAAAACCTACTTCGTAAGTGCTAGCTGTGTTAATTTTGTGATAACAGGTCTCACACTGGTAACCCTTCTAACGAAATTAAGCAGCATGGTCAAAATGTCCGGCAACCCTGGGGCTGTGCTGCCTCGGAGAAGAAAGCTCTCTCAAACCATAGAGTTCGCTAGAAGATACCTTGAATCCCTGGACCTGCCTTCCTGAATCACCACCTAGTTCATTTTTATTTAGAGATCGAGTGATGCTCATGGCACTATGTCTAACTGGGGAATTCGATCGTTCTGTCTCTGTTACAAGCCGTTTCAAAGTGGCAGGAAAGGTAAATGGGGCCAGTTGCAGGTAAAATGCAGGTGGTGAGCTGGTCGGGTTACTCTGCCCTTCATGTTCTCCGCCTGGATCACAAAAAATCTGCTTCTTGAGATGTTTTAAAGGCATCAGCCCCATGTGGTGGTACATCTCACTGGAGCATATGTTTCTTTGCTGGGAGCCCTCCAGGCCAGCGAAACCTTTGAAACCAGGCAATTCCTCTTGTGGCTTGAGACATGGCTTGTTGACATCATTGGCTTGACACCCTCAGCCTTCGTGCTCAGTGTCAAACCTGGCCAGCAGGAGGGAAAGGCCCTTAAAACTGAAACCAGAGCACCAGGTCACCCGAACTACCAACGTGCTGAAGCACAGAGCCAAGGGCCACTGAGGCTACGGCCATGAGTTGGCCAAACCACAGACGAAGCAGCATCTTCGTATGGGTGATGGAGAGGCACCAGCCACATGCTCTGCACATGGGAGCATCTGCTCCGTCCCTCGCACAGGAGACTTCTCTGGGTCTGTCAAAGCAGAACTGTGAAAGGGGAGCAGGGTGTTGGAAGCCAGGGGAGATGATGGTTAGCCTCTGGCCACCAGTCCCTCTTCTGCTTGTGTTTAAAATGTGATGGAACAAGTTAATTCATGACCTCAACTTGCCTGACCCTTGTTCTGCTTTCTCCTTGTGTAGGTAGGGAACCTTGGCCTACTTTTCATGCTCCTGTTTTTTATCTATGCTGCCCTGGGAGTGGAATTGTTTGGCAAGCTAGGTGAGTAATGTGCCTGACACAATTTGTTTCATCCGGTTGATGTTCATTTGGTATCTAGCTGTTTCCTTTCTTCTCTCGCGCACTCTCGGGCTTTCTTTAGCTTCACAGCTAAATCTCCTGTGATCATCCCTGATCTCAGGGTCACAGATGACACGTGAGGATGTAACACAGAACTTGTCTAACGTGTGCACACACACATTTAGAGATTTGTCCAGCACCACTGGTGGCTGTAGAGAAACTATTTACTCTTTAAATAGAATTTTCCAGCATGGATATGTTCACAAAGATGGAAGTTTGCTACTCTAAGACAGAACATGAGTCTGCAGAGCTGGATGGTAATCAGATATGTGCTGGAGAGATGCCACCGTAAACATGTCCCTCCTCAGAGCTCCCACCACACTCCAGCAGTTCTCTGCACTGGGCTGACGTTGCTCTTCCCGCTGCCCAAGGCTTGTGTGTCCATTCTTCTCAGCATCACCTTCCCCTTTCCCCATAAATCAGGCAGCATCCACTGGCTCCTGATTGTCCAGCATCATTTATTCCTCCAGCTTGAGGATACTGCGTGGCTGACCATGAATGTGTCCACCACTGAAAGGAAAATCAGGTGGAGTTAGAAAAGCCCCACCTTGCCCAGCTGAGCCGGGCCAGGGCAGCCACTGCCTTTAAACACGCTGTTCGAAGGCGATGTGTCTGCCTTCTCCATGTTTGCATCCCAGTTAGGGCTTCAAGAGCATCACCTCCACGGTGATTTTATGGCTGTCGTTAATCCCCTTTATGAGCCCAGCCTTCTGCTCGGATTACCAATGCCTGAAAGCAGAATATTTCTTTCAACCAAAGACAAATAATTTTTCAGTCTTCAACAAATTCTGGAAAAAAAAAATTTGGTTCTGCGTCCACCCCAAATGAAATACTGTGAGGTCAGTATTATGTATCTAGATACATCGGTATGTGTTTCCTCAGCCCCAAAGGTGAAAATGTCTTATTCACAGGGGCACCTTCTGCTGCTCTGAATCCCTTTTGTGTTCCCACGCACACAGCTCACCAATGCCAGCCCCCAGGTAACCCCAGCGTGTGGTCAGGGAAAGCCCTGATCTTGTCCAGGGCACACGGCAGGCACCCAGCAGACCTCTTCCCATCCTGGTTTAACTGGGAAATACTTTCCCTTCTTTTTCCCAGTCGCTGTGGTCCACGTCAGCCACAAAAACCATCACTGCTCGTTCCCCCAGGATTGGTCATTTGTGGGTTTTTTTTTTTTGCTTTTTTGGTTTTCCTTCCTGTTTGCCTCTGAAATAAATACCTAATAATAAAACGCCCTAGCGAGAGACATTGCTGCCTATCCTGGTGAATATTTAATGAGCCTGTGTTTTACGGAGAGAGTGATATTTCATATGTTCCATTTACATTCATTAGTATATTAATTCTCAGGGGAAAAATGTCAAGTTGCTCCACTTCATCCCAGTGAAATATCCCTCATGGTAGATGTACTCTGTAAAAAATAATCAAGCCAAGGACGTAATGATCAGGATAACAGACAAAGGACACCGTAGAGCAGTATTTGTTGAGACCAGCGAGGCTGCTTGTTTCCACCTCCTTCCAGCCCTGCCTGTGTTGGCTCTCCCTCTTGGGGTAAGGTCAAGAGAGTCACAGACATGGTGGTGGAAGAGGCCCCCAGCTCAGAGGAGCTGTGCTTTGTCTAGCCAAATCTTGAAAACTTCCAACAAAAACCTCTCTGGTGATGCGTCCCAGGGCTGTTTGGCCCTCCAGATGAGAACAACTTTCCTAACGTCCAGCCTGGACCTCCTAAGCCACAGTGTGTTGCTGTCCGTTACAGCTCCACCGAGAAGAGTTTGGCTGCGTGATCCTTGCAGCTGCCCTTCTGTGGTTGCCGGCCACCAGGAGATCCCCACCGAGCAGTCCCCCTGGTGCCACCTATCAGTGGGACACAGCTCAGGGTCTCACCACCGGGTTTCGGGTGGCTCTGAATGAGCGCTGGGGAAGATGGCTTTGTTGACGTGCTTCTGCTTCTCTCTCCTGCAGACTGCAGCGAAGAAAATCCTTGTGAAGGTCTGAGCCGGCACGCAACTTTCACCAACTTCGGCATGGCCTTTCTCACCCTCTTCAGGGTGTCAACTGGGGACAACTGGAATGGTATCATGAAGGTGTGTGCAGTCTCTGGTACTTTCTTCTCTCTGTAGATGTATAGGTACAGATCTCAAACTAATTTAGGCACTTCTTGTGTGAAACAAAAAAGGGTTCCTTTTAAAACATCAAAATCAAACATTCCCATTTAAAAACCAAATGTATTTTCAAGGGATAATTTGTCCTAAGGCTCGCCCAACCTGAAACTTCATGTTTTTTTAAACATATACATAATACTTCAGGAAAATTATGCCAGTTCTTGTGGCTGAGAGGAGCAACCATGTGCTCTGTACCCTGTGCCTTTGGGATATAACACAATCCTCCTCTTTGTAGATGATGTAATTCCTGGTCTCTGTATTCTCTTCTGTCCATTTTAGTTGCACCTACCTGGGATATGCAATTACGCGCTTTTCAGTCCTCAGCAGGTTCTCTTGGTGTTTCTGCATTTGGAGCCCAAGCAGAGCCCCAGCCCCTATCAGTCCCTCACCTCTCGCTCTCCGTTGCAGGACACGCTCCGGGAATGCACTCGGGAGGACAAGCACTGCCTCAGTTACCTGCCTGTCATCTCTCCTGTCTACTTCGTCACCTTCGTCCTCATCGCACAGTTCGTCCTAGTCAACGTGGTGGTGGCCGTGCTGATGAAGCACTTGGAGGAGAGCAACAAGGAGGCCAAGGAGGATGCGGAGATGGATGCTGAGATTGAGCTGGAGATGTCCAGAGGAGCCACCACCTCGGCCACCAGCGGGAGCAGGGGAGGTGCGGTGGCCCCGGAGAGCAGGGCACCCTGCAGGAGCCAGGAGACCGCGAAGTCAGAGGCAGCGGTGCAGGTGAAGCACCAAGCCCCGGTAACAGTTCACACAAAGCGTCTGCTCTGGTGCTCAGGGTAGGGAGGGGACAGTTCTCAGCCGTCACTGCTGTCTGATCGTCAGGCAGTCACATCCCGGGTGACACAGAGAGGCAGGAGACAAGGCAGCGTGGGAGGAAGGCAGCTTTCCTGGGTCCCCCTGCGGCAGAGATGTCACCGCCACATCTCACGTCATCTCAGGAGGGTCCCTGAGGTGGAAGGTTGCTTGAAACACGTTCCCCAGGGCTAAGGCTGTCCTGACCGGTGTTGTGGGGGAGGGCTGAATGTCCACCTCTTGATATTTTCAGTTCATTCAAAGGCTGTGAATTTTAAGTTCAGAAGCATGATAGCCTCACGTCCCTGTCCTGTTCTCCCAGCGAGTACATCCGTCCTTGGCACTCTAGCACAGGCACGAGGGAGCAATCGCATAAACCCCAGGGGATGCTGGCACTGTCAGCCCCGACACGAGCAGCAAAGGGCGGCGTAAATTCCCTCCACACGGACACAGAAATACTGCTCAGGTTCTTTCTAATCCCACACGGGGATTTCCAAACAAATCACAGTCTGGCACTGGTGTGGGCACAGCTGCTTGGACCTGGGGATTGTCACAGCCCCTCAGCAAGAAGCTGGAGGGTCCTGGACTGATTTTGCAGACACTGCCTGCTCTCCGATTTCTATCAGTCCTCTAGAAAAATTGGGCAATCAGAAGTCAGGGCGGGGAAGGAGGGCATGAGATAATTGTCTCATCCCATGTCAGCAGCATATGATTAAGAGTGAATATGAAATTGCTTTGTCACCGTGATAGCAAATAAATCTACCGCAAAATCAATGGGGGATTTGAGATTAAATTACATTAAATTAGATTTTTGTAAAATCTATCAGACTCTATTAAGTCAAGTAAAAAGAAATTTAGTTACACAGCTATGGGGAATTCGCTATTTGAATGTAGTTCCTAACAGACATTTCGGCAAGAATATGCGCCACAAACAACCGGGTTGCTTTTCTCTTAGGGGGAAGCGAGGGCACATCCTTTCTCGTGGCTGTGATTACAAACTGAGTTCATTCTCCTTGGGTTTTCCTCGTCTTCCCATACCTCCCAAGCACATCAGGAGCCACGCAGAGCCTCCTCCTAGCCCTAGAGACCTCGCAGTGAGAGGTGATGCTCCTCAGAGAGACACCAGCGGGAGCAGGGAGCTGGCCGCAGGTTCCCCCGTGGATGAGATTGCTCCAGTGCAGAGGAGGATTTACAAACCATTTCCTTTGCTCTTCTTTCCTGCTCTGGATGAATGAGGCAAGGGGCAGACGTGTTGGAGCGTTGAGACCTAGCCTTGCTCTGCTACTGATGCTTTTTATCTCCCCGATTTGAAGGAGGCGCTGAGCTGTGAGAGTGTGTCTTTAGCCATCCCAGACTCAGACGCGCTGGAGGGAGCAGAGACTCCCGCGATGGAAACCCCGTCCTTCTGCTCGGTTTCCCGCCGTGTCCTGCCACCTTCCCACAACACCCCAGGCCACGAGGCTGAGGTGAATGACGCCGCGCCGTTGCTTCTGCCTTGTGGCGTTGTGCTTTGGTGCTGTGCAGCTCGCGGTGGTGTCTGAGTTGTCCTGAGCCTGTCGTTTCACAGCCCCAACAGTCGCTTCCATCCTCTGTCCGTCGTCCTGCCTTTGCGTGTGCAGGAGCTGGGCAAGAAACGTGTCCCAGCCGACTGCCAGCAGCCTTGACATACTTTTTTTAGCTAAAAAAACCTCTTGCATTTGATATGTGATGCGTGAGCAGTCTGTCTTCAAATGATATAGCGAGAGCTGGGGCAGACAGAGTCCTTTGTGGATAAACACGGCCCAGTTTGGTTTTCTTACTGGTACCATCAGAACTGGTTTGTGATAGTGAGGGAACAAAGGCACAAGTAGATCGACACGTTGGGCTTTCAGCAAGCACTGGAGCTGTGGATTCAGGAGCTGCTCTGAGAAGATCCCCCCAGCAGACCCGAAGGGCTGTACCCCCCCTGCTCAGCCCCTCCTGGTTGCACCATGAAGGAGGTCCCGATGTCCTCTGGCGGGCACAGGAACCACAGTCAGTGATGATGATGCTCATGCTGCAATGGGGAGCACGTCTGTTTTCATCAGGGAACTTGCAGTGGCCGCCCAGAATTAATCTGCTTTAGGCTTGGGCCATTTTCCCCTGTATTACCTGACCCCTGTCATGACTGTCGAGGCACCTTCTAGTGGCAAGTATCTCACAGCATCTCTGAGCAGATTCTGGGCTCAGATTAAGTTCAAGTGGTTTTCCCTGTGCAAGATGAGTGCTATGAAGGTCTAATCCTCAAGGAAGTCCATAGCTCTGCAGGGGGGCTGTTAGCTTGGACACCTGGAGGCTGCAGGGGCTCAAAGGGACATCAAGGGGAAGGCGTCTCACAGGGACAGGCAAAATTTGGGACTTTATAAATGCAACTGCAGGGGGTCCTGGGTTTCTGCTGGCAGAGCTGAGAGCTTGTCACCTCTACAGGGACCAACAGGGCTGCAGGAGGTGGCCATGCTCCCTCGCAGTGCTGGAGACAGACGCCTTCAGAGAGGATCTGGAGGAGCCCTTCCTCCGGGAATTCTGCCCACGGCTTGTTTGTAGGCTCTCGGCTCCAGGCTTCTGAGAAGTTGCAGTGTTCCCTCTTTCAGAGCATCCTGCCAGTCACCTTTGCTTACAGAGTATCTTCTGGCCGTTTAATCACCCGAGAAGGGTCATGTCCTGTGGAGGTATTTGCCGGATTGTTCTCAAGCTCCCTCTGCCCCAGAGCAAAACCAGAGCTCGGACGCAGTATTGATTCCCAGACACAAGAGGAGGGAGTTGTGCTCATTGACTGAAGATGCTCAGCTGAGCCTCTGAGCTGTCTGTGGTCAATTTATTGCCTTTCTCCTTGGCCTGAGAGGGATCCCACGGCGAGGACGTTCCCACCTTGCACATCTCTATGAGATGCCGGGGATGCTCCCGAACCCTCAGGGTGCCCACAGGCAGGGTTCACCGTACGCAGTCCCAGCAGCACAGGTCCAGGTTGGGCTTTCGTGGCTTTTGAAGGAGCCACGTTGATGTCCAGGGCGTGGGATCAGGCTCCTGAGTGCATCGGGTACTTCCCACCACGGAGGAGGAGCAGCAGTGCCCGTGGCGGTCTCCAAACCTTCCTCGCTGCCGAGAGCAGCTCGGCAGGTGTGAGCCAGCAAGCCTGCTGTCCATGTTTCATATTTCAGGTACTTACTACAGCGGCTTTGAAGCCTTTTGAAATTTGCCCACATCCCTAAGTCAGTTGGGTTTCAATAGCTGAAACCTTACAAAATGGCTTTTTTTTCTGTCAAGAGGAGATTTCTGTTCATTTGTCCCAGCCAGAGGAGACACATACAAGATGCTGTGCAGACGAACTGAGATGTAACAGACAAATACTCCGATCCTTCTGTTAGACTCCTGAGAAAGCCGAACAAGACCTTTTGTTCTCTGCGTGGCACCAGGGTGGTAAGAATCGCCCGCCTGCCTTCAGCTCAGGTGGTGGGGGGATGCCGATGGCTTGTTAGCCGTAATGGCCAGAGGCCAGCTGGCACAGCCGCGCTGCTGATGCATTAATCCATCAGACGAGAGACCTGGGCTGCACCCGGAGGGCTGCTGGGCAAGGCAGCCGTCCGCGCTGGATGCCAACTACCTGCAAATAACTGCTGCTGATCCCCCCATTTCTCAGCCAAGCTCAACAGGGTAAAAGCATTGAGTAATTTGTCTGGGGATGTGTCTCTTTAGGGATCAAAGGAAATAAATTTGTCAGCCAGAAATGTACGGGGGAAAAAAAAAAAAACAACGTTTAACCAGATCCTTGGTGACCTCCAAAGTATCCAACGAGGGCTCTCAGGCCCAGGTTTTGCTAGCAGAGAGGGAAAACAGCCTGGCAGAGCAAAGCAAAATACATTTAATTTAAGACATGCAGCTGGGAAAATGTTTTCAATCAGTCACTGGGAGGCTGACGTTAAAGGAAAACCAGAGTGATTAGTCGTGCTTTAGATAACGTGGTAAATTGGGAGGGGAATGTGTCTAGGACCAAAACCTCGGGCCAGGAGCCAGGTTTCAGGTCCTGTTCCAAGCGCTCCTATTCCCCCAACATTTGGCTAAGTCATGGCATCACCTCTTGCAGCACCATCAGCACCGTAGAGACATCGTTTGGGTCCCTAAAGCCTCCTAAACCCCAGGATGAATTTGCTGTAAGGAGCCTCAGAGCAGCGGTGAGAGGTCAGGTTTAAGGTTTGGGACATGCTCTGTCTGGACACTTCCCACCAGACCCATTTCACAGCGAGACCAGACACAGAGAAATCCCTTTTCTACCCCTGAACAGGCTCCACACCCATGTACGTGCTGCCATGATGTCTTCTCCTTCCCCCTGCCTCCTGCCACGTGGCTGTCTTCTTCTGGGGCCAGCGGTGTCCCAAACGCTCCGTGCTGTAGGATCGAGGCTGCGGGGTTTGCAGTGGTGTTAATGTGTATGTGTACGTCTGCCTGTACGTGTGTTTGGGGGAGATAACACGTGAATTGCCAGAAATCCTGGTACCCTCGGTCAGCGTGGCCAAGGACTGGCCAGTTTTGCCCATCTGTCCCCGAGTAGCTTGGAGAAGAGCATCGCCATGCAGGCTGGGCTGAAAGCATCACTGGGAAAATCAGAGGAGAGCAGTGTGAGCAATGCTGGCTTTCTCCTGCGTTTAGAGGGTCGGCCCCATTTTCCTGGACTTTACTTTTTCTCTGCAGTGTCCAAGGGTTGGCTTAGTGGTGGGTCTTTGATGCCTCATTTCACTCCAACTGCGACCTGAGCCCTTTCCTCGCGGCGTAGCGTTGGTATCCCATTGCAGTCACCGAGGCTGCAGGCTCTCTGTAAGGTGCCAAGAGGAACACCTGCACAAGGTTTTATACCAAAAAGCAGACGAGGAGTGGCTGTAAATTCCCCACCGCCATGCTGAATGACCCCATCTCCCTGTCTCCTTGCCTTGCAGGGCGCCGCAGCCTCTCTCATGCCACAGGATTCCCAAAACCTGCTGATGGTCCGCAAGATCTCCGTGTCCCGGATGCACTCCTTGCCCAACGACAGCTACATGTTCCGGCCGGTGATGCCAGCGAAAGCCCCTTTCCCCCTCCACGAGGTGGAGATGGAGACGTATCCCTGCAAATCCCAAAGAGGTACGGCTCGCGGCGCTTTCCCGTCCTCCTCCCAGCCAGGACCGTGGGGCAGCAGGTACGCGCGGTGGTTAGATGGGGAGCGGGCAACCCATGCCGAGGGTGGGCTGAGCCAGGGCTGGCTTGCTCCAATTCGACGCCGTCAGCAGGGTGCAGTTCCCCACACGCTAAACAATTCTGTATTTTCATCACATCACTGCGTTTTCTCGGGAGAAAGCTGGCGTCTGGGGTGTTTGGCTGGGGAGAAGGGGCTCCCAAGGAACGTCAGAGGCGTAGAGGACAGGCTGTTAGCTGAGGAAAGGGTTCGGGCTGTGCAGTTCTGAAATCATCAGCCCTGACATCATGACTGCGGCTCAATAAAATCAACGTGAATAAAAGCCGGGGTCGGTATTGCTTCCTGAGAGAGCTCCTTTACAGCTCTGGTTTCAGGCAGCCTCCAGTCTCCGAGCAGTATCTTTTAGCAGCGTACATTGAGTTCAGGGATGCGGGAGTGTCTTTGGGAGCATAAAGGTTGGAAACCACTCTCCAGTGCCTTGGCCTCATGAGGAATCTCACGGAGAGACCCCGCAGCGAGGGAACCACGAGCTGCGCAGAACCTCTGCCTCCAGACACATTTCCCCTAAACGCCTCTTTCTCCCTTTTGTTGTGCGAGTTTGTTTGAAGGGGAAATCAAGAAGAAGGCAAGTATCTGCCTCCCTAAAAGCACGTGTGTTTCTCGAGTGGCTCCCAAGAACCTCCCAGCCCGGTTTCCGTGGGCGCAGCCCTGTTTGAAATGCAGGAGCTGCTTGGGCAGGTGGGCGGTGGGTTTGCAAACCCTGCTGGGGCTGGCAGGATCTGCTCTGGTTTCCTTGCGTGGAGTAACTCTCTATTTGTTCAAACTCTCTGGATACCAGTTAGTGTTCTCTGCTCAATATTTATTATTATTTCACCTGCAAATTCTTTGCTAAGCAAAGAAAACAGAGGTTGAGTTTCATGGCTGGACTACTGGGGATGGTTTTCATCCCTGTAGTGGGTGTAAATCAGGATTTATACCAGTATCAACTGCGGTGGTGTTGGCCGGGGTGGGTAAAACAGACCAAGTATTTTCTCGTGTTTCCCAAATTTTTCTCCAAGAACACTCACGCGATGGATATGACAGGGGCTTACTTTTTACCTGCTCTGGTGGATGCGTCCACCCAGCATCACCCAGAGCTGTGCTGCTTCTGAGCACCCCAAACTCTGCTTTACTCCCAGTCCCATGAGCAAGTGAAACTAAGCAAACAGACCCATAGTTACGCTTTCATGGACTTTTCAATGTCACTAAGGATGTCTGGTCTTCTCCTGGTACTTTGGTGTCTACACAGTGAAAATATTGTGAGATGACCAGTCTCATGTTATTTTGCTCTTAGATGCAGTTTCCTGATTTACTAGGAAAGCAAGAGAAAAACGCACAAATCCAGAGATATTCAGGGCTCCTGAGCATGCAGTTTGGCTTTGGGTTTCCTATACGAGAGCTAGATGGAAAACTTCCAACCGAAGGAAATTCCAGCTACGGACGGGGAGGAGAGCACAGGGTTTTGATGTTATGACCGTGTTTGTGGCAGATTTTATGACAGTTTTTGTGCACCATAAAAAACGTTCTGGATCAGCACACGAACAGCACAGGCTCAGGCTGAAAGACCGGCTGTAGGAGAGCCCAGAAAGGACTGGGGAGAAGCGGGGTGGCCTGGGGGGTGGGAAGCTCACTGCTCCGCCTTCTGTGGAGAAAAGCTCCAAAAGAAAAATGATCAAACACTGACTTTTCTTTCTTCCTAACTACAAATCTCTTTCTGCAATGCAACTGCAATCTGTCTGGATGGCTTTTGTCAGAGGTTCGAGTTCCCAACCTCTGGGCGAGATCTCTTGCAGTGATGGATAGCTGTGTTTTTAACACGGAGCAGCAATGTCGAAACAGACGCTGGGTTTCAAGCTAATGAGGACAATAAATCCTGCAGCCAGAAAAAAATTTTTTAAAAAAGCAAAAGATCTTTCAAACAACGCAGAACTGCAGTAAAGCAGCACCACAGAGAGGCTGGGGAGGAGGGATTGCCTTTAGGCTCAGCCAGGGGACTGGGAGCCTTCAAGAGGAGAGATTCCTGCCTGGAGGAGAGATTCACGCTGCTCAGCAGACCACGCTCAGCCAAAGTCTGCCTCGTGGACGGGCGGTGGTGGTAGTGTCTGGGCTGCGGTGAATGGGAGCCCTGCCCGGTGCGTGCCAGCGGTGTGTCCTCCCGGAGAGGGCGGTGGCAGGCTGCCCACTGGCCGTGCGAGGCTTTAGGCTGGACCCGTAAGCCGGGCTCTGGGAGGAGCTGAGCAGTGCTGCTCGTGCCTCCATGCGGCAGAGCAGCGCAAGGTTCCCAGCCTGTCCCAGCCACCAGCAGCTCCTAGTGGGCAGCATCCTTGCACAAACCCACCCAGGGCGATGCTGCCGGGAGAGCAGCAATGGCTGGGTTTTGAATGCATCTCCACCACGTGCCCTTCATTTGCTGCCACGTCCTGGTGGGCACCATCCACCCCAAGTGCTGCAGCAGCTGCAAGAGATTCCTGTTACTGGAACAGAAATAGGAGCTGTGAGCGTAAAGTTTGTAACTGGCAATCTCAGAGCAGGCAGAACCATGCTGAACTGCAAAGGTGAGTTCATCCGTAACTCGCCTGCCACTGCTGGGGAGGAATGTCGTATTTAAAGGCAGGAGAGAGGACAAGGGACACCTGGTTTTTAATCCTGCACTGCCCAAGGCTTATGCTGAGGTTTGGGATGTCAGCCAGACCAGACAGCCTTTTCCTTTCCCCTCCTGGAGTCTCTGGTTCTGCCCCAAAGCGTCCCAACCCCACACCAGCGCTGGTGGTGACTGTTCTCCCTCTGTTTCCAGGGTCCATCACCTCCATCCGCTCCCAGCCCGTGGGCACGTGTTCCTCTCTGAGGGTCCCAACGGAGTCCTTCCAGCTGGCTGTCCGCTCTCCGCACCATGACAGCCGCCACCGCTGGAAGATCCAACCCCCCCACGTCACGCCTCGATCTCCCCCTCTCAACAAGCTGCTGTGCAGACAGGTGAGAGGCCAGGAGCCTGCCGAGGTAAACTCCCCCAGAATCACCTGGATCATTCCCTTCTTTTCCAGTCCCCTCTTGGGTTTTTTGTTGTTTTTTTTTTTCTTGGAGCTGAAAGTAGAATTCCCCTTTTTAGAACAAAATGTTTCTGGTGCCATAAATGCCCTGCACCATCTCACTTTAGACAGGTCGCACGGACTCGGGATTTGATGCTAGAGCACAACCAAGCCCGTGCAGAAAGACCCAGCAGGTCCAAGCCCTGTACACGAAGCCTCTGGGTCTGCTTGGGAGCAAAACTCTCATAGAGGAGAGTCTGACGGGGGCTGGCACGATGGGGCAGGGATGGGGTGGTGCGGGGGGAGTCAGACCCACCAACCATTCTGCCGCGTGCCGTGTTTCATCGCTGAAAGTGCCTCCAGCCCCGCAGATCCCCAGGCTCTGTCCCCATCTCTCTCTCCTCTCCTTCCAGGAGGCCATTCGAACGGACTCCGTGGACGGGCAGGCTCCGGACCGCAAGGACAGCCTACAAGCAGAACCCGGAGAGACGCTACCCTCAGCAAAGCAGCCCCAGAGCACCTTCACCCCCAGCCCGCTCCACCCCACGGCTGCCTCCCTCCCGGCCACCCCTCCGCGCTCCCCGCCGTCCTCCCCCCATCGCCACCCCGGCACGCTCGCGCGGAAGCACACCCGCGGCCAGCCCAGCGTCCCCAGCCGCCCGCCCAGCCCTGCCGGCAGCCCTCCCAACCCCGAGGGCTGCCTCTTCGAGCCCTCCGACCTGGCTGACGAGGAGGTTCGGCACATCAACAGCTCGGCCAAAGACTGGGGAGGGGAGGACTTGGACGCCGGGAGCCGTTCGACTTCGCCATTCATCTCCCCG
The DNA here is from genome assembly GCA_011057875.1 of Pterocles orientalis. Classification (NCBI taxonomy): domain Eukaryota; kingdom Metazoa; phylum Chordata; class Aves; order Pterocliformes; family Pteroclidae; genus Pterocles; species Pterocles orientalis. The sequence goes on along the minus strand of WKFP01014809.1, from coordinate 321,873 downwards.
GCCCCGTCTCCGGTGCCCCTCAAGAACTGCAGCACAACCAGCCTCTCCGGGGGCGGCAACAAGGAGAAGGACTTGAAAAAATTTTACAGCATCGATACAAAGGGCTTCCTCAACAAGCCCAGCTGGGCGGACGACCAAAGGCGGCACTCCATCGAGATCTGCCCCTCCGTCAGCGACGGGGACTGTAGCTTTGAGGACTCCGCCGAGGAGAAGCAGCGGTCCCTCGCCCACATCCACACGGAGTCCGAGTACATCCACGGAGCCCGGAGGAAGAAGAAGATGAGCCCGCCCTGCATTTCTATAGATCCTCCCATGGAGGACGATGGCGGGGCGGCCTCGCGCACCAAACCCTCCGAGAACAGCATGCTGCGGCGAAGGACCCCGTCCTGCGAGTTCCCGGCTTACCGAGAGTCCCTGGAGCTGGCGGAGAGCCAGCCCGGGGAAGCGGCTTCCAAAGCGGAGCGTCGGGGCCAGCCCCCGTGCCGCGGGGAGCATCTCACCATCCCCAACTTCTCCTTCGAGCAGTCGGACGGCAGCTCCTTGAGCAGCCTCTCGGATCTCCTCCTGGACAGCGGCCAGTCCACGCCGGCCTCCGTGGACTCCCGGCCGGATCCCGCCGAACTGAAAAAGCCGGATCACTTAAAAACTCAGTGGAGCAACGCCGAGAAAAGCAAAGAGCTCCTGGGCATTGCTAAGAGCCCCCTCCGGAAGCAGGACTTGGTCCCGGTGACTGTTGCGACAGAAGAAGACATCGATGACCCCGTATAGCTTTCTGGGAGGGGGGAGCGGGGGGGTCTCAAGGGCTTGACACCAAGGTGGGTTCCAAACCGAAGGGACTGAGCGGCCACGGGTACCTGGGTGGCCGCTCGCTCGGTTTGGGGTTTTTTTTTTTTTTTTC
>WKFP01014809.1:265976-320955 GCA_011057875.1 Pterocles orientalis | reverse complement strand
TTAAAAGAAACCAAACAAACGGCTGGACGACGAAACGGTGATGGGTTTGGGGTGGGAGAGCGGATTTTTCAAGTGGTTTGGGGGTTTCTTTTCTAAAGGGAAGCTGGAGTCGATTCCGGGGGTTCCTGCCACCCCCTCTCCGTGGCCTCGATCACATTGATTTGGGTTCGAGGTGGTGGTGGTTGGGATTCGGGGGATTCTCTTTGGGTTTTGTTGGTTTTGGGTTTGTTTTTTTTTTTTTTTTAAAGATGCTCAACTTTTACCAAGGCACCTTTTCGAGATGTCACGTTACGCGGGAGTGCCCAGGAGCTGTACATTGTCTGTATATCAGCAGTTATATAAATAGAAATAATGTATTTGTGAGATACAAAACAAGGAAAAAAAAGACAAAAAAAAAAAAAAATACCCACAAAAACTCTCTCTTCATAATGCACATATTTTTATAGAGAAACGATACGGGGTTTTTGCATTACTCCGCGACTGGGTGGTGTTTCCTCGGGTTTTCTGTGGAACCAATGGTTACAGCCATTCGTTTTCCAAATGTTTCTCTTCTTTCTTCGCTTTCATTATTTTCCTCTCCTTCCCTCCACCATCATCCCACCAGCTTCCTCTCACAGCTGATGCTTTAGACGTCTCTCTCTCATTTTTCTTTTGTACTTTAGAGGTTGTCCTAACTACAGAAGAAAAACCAAATCACTACTGAATTGTAGCCAGTGCAATAATAAGTTATTCATTCTTCTTGTCTGTACAACTGTCCTGTTGCTTTTTTTTTTCTTTCCTTTTTTTAACTGAAATTCAGGTTAAATGTCGCAATAATCTGAACTAACGTGCACAAACACGGTTTCTTGTGTTACAAAGAAAAAAAAAAGATGAAAAAAAAAAGGAAAAAGATAAATTTACAGAGAGATGAAAAAAACAAAACAAATAAATAGTAAATTATTTAAGAAATGTATTTTGTTTACTGCAGTTCAAAGTAAATTATTGATACAGTATGTAAAGGTATAAAGAGCTGTCGCAGGTGATGTTCTTTGCGAGCGTTTAAGCTAACGATTTGTCCTCCTCGTAGCAGAACGCCTTCGAAGCCTCGGTGGCAGCCGCAGCCGTCCCGTTTGCACTCTCTGTCGGGCTTCCCTCCGCACCCCTGCACCCGCACGTGGACGCGTTCGCCTCCCAAGGCCCTTCCAGCGTCAGCTCCGACTGTGAAGCCTCTAGAGGGATTCAGGTCACCTGTTAACACCACTTTTTTTTTTTTTTGGCAGTTTTGGGGTTGATTTTTTTCTTTTTATAGCCTCCGGCCCCTTGCCCCCTCCCCAGCCCTCCTCCAGACCCTCTCACCGTGGGACAGCGTCGCCGGGGAAGCTGAGGCTCAATGCGAGCAGCAGCGAGTCCGTCGCGAGGATGCGCCGGCAGCGGCAGCGAAAAGACATCCAAAGGGGGAAAAAAAAAAAAAAAAAAAAAATTCAAACAATCGGTTTTGTTTGGTTGGTTCCATGCCGCCTCCCTCATATTTATGCATTCACATATATCTTCTGTTATTTATGCATTCATTACTCAAAAGGAAATGTATCTTGTTTCACATGTATTAAACTGTATAAACTGGAAGCCTGGCCTGACTTTGTGCCGCAGGACGGGATGTACCCGGGATGCTGAGCCCTGCTCCAGCCCGGCCGAAGGTCCGCACCCCGCTCCCGGAGCTCAGCACCCCCTAAAACCTGTTTCCCTCTGGGTCTGAGCCATCCCCTGCCCCAGTTTGGGGCTGGTCCCATCACCCCCTGGGCTCGGTGCCGCTCGGCGAATCCCTCCCCTCCCGCAAGAGTACGTCGAGCGGCTTTGTGCTGCCTGCCTGCGAGCACCTGCGCCGCTGTAATTAACAGGCATTTAGGGTTATTGCAAATAATTATTCCATCTCGGTGGGATAACAAGGAATTCCAGCAAAGCACCATAAAGTGACTATTAATGGCCCGTTGGGGACAGCAGCAAACTCCTCTCGTTGCGGTTTAAGCAGCAGGTGGGAAAGGAGGGAGGAGAATCCCCCGGCGCAGGGATGAATCCTGCCCGGAGCTGTGGGGGATGCCCGGCGTGTCCCTTGGTGGGGGTCACTGTGCCACACGGCTGCTCGCGGTGCTCCTCACTGCTGTGATTATTCAGCTTTGCAGGGAAAGGCAGCGTCCCCCGCGCCCAAATCCCCTCCTCGCTGTCCCGGCGCTGGAGGAAAAGCCTCTCGCCTTGGGGCTGGGGGCTGATGGTGGTGACTCCCTGCATGGTGACGGAGAGGTGGCTTGTGGCACAAGTCCAAAGGGCTTAAAGCCGCAGCAGTAGATCAGGAATGAGCTCCTGGGACCCCCCCAGTCCTGGCTCTGCCCCAGATGCCACCCGGGCGCCAAACCGTGGGCCAGCATTGGGGTGAGACGGCTGAGCGGGGGCATCGAGGGCCAGGTACCAAAGGCGTGAGTTTGCTGGGGGAGCTGCAGCTGGGAGTGCATTAAACGAGCCTCCAGGAGGCTAAAAAGCTGCAAAGGGGTATTTGATTTTGTGCTACAGAAACGCAAAGGCAGGAGAAGAAGAGGCAGGGGGTGACCACGCTCCCTCTGCCTGTCACCCAGGATTGGGACGGGACAGGATGGGACAGCTGTCCCCTGCTCTGCTGCAGCAGGAGAAAGCCACAGAGATCACCCAAAATACACAGCGAGAGCTGGGAGGGGGGGGGATTTATGTTATGAACCGTCTCTTTTGTAAAGAATTTGTTAAAACCAGCACATTTCGTGGAGTAGGAGCTTGCCTCTGACAAAGCCCCACGTTCCCAAACCCCATGAAGCTCAGCAGGACCCACAACAACCCTTCCATGAGCCTGCAGGAGCATCCTGGCACGTGGTGAGAGTCACGCTCCAACCGAATTTTCTAAGAGCAGAGAGTGACCATGAATTGCTCCCTTCTGGGGACAATCCCCTGGACGTACAGGTACAAAATCCCCAAACCGTGTCCTCCGCCCACACTTGCCCACGAGTAGCTGCCCAGAAACGGTTTGACATCACCCGGTGTCCATCTTCCTGCTGATTGCATCTCTGCAACACGTTCTGCAATTTCCACCAGGGCTGTCTGCAAGGGTTGCGTTGCTTAAGATGAAAAGTGAAAAGCAGCGGGTAAATGCAAGTCATTGTTATTTAATTGCATCGATTTCTATTTTGCATTTTTAATGAGAAGTCAGTCGCGTCCATTTGCCAGCCAGACTCTGCCCCACTGCTCTCCGCCTCCACAGCCCGTGGGGACGGCAGCGCTGCATCCGTCTGGGCTTGCCTGGAGCTGCTTCGGCAGCTTTTGCGGAGCAAGGATGAAACGAGGATTAAAAACCCACCACGTTGAGGAAGGGGCAGAGGAAACCACCCCAAAGTGACTTGAAAAGCTTCAGATGGTCAAGGTCAAATCTCAGATGGCATCAATCTGAATTTCTCTTTGTAAAGCTGGGGAGGAAAAAGAGCATTAAAAAAAAAACCCAAATCTGAATCCATCCCCAATTAGACACAACCTTTAATCTGTCAGAGTTGCGAGATCACACAGGTTGCATGAATACTAATAAGCATTTGATATTTGTACAAGCTTTCTTAGGATGAATAATTAAATTTACTTTATCCATTAAACCTTCCCTATTAAGCCTTAAATACGTGGCTGTGTTTTAATGGCTGAGGACAGCTCGTCTGCCATACGAGGGGCTTCATTAGAAATTTTAGCGCATCCTGCCAGAGCCTCGGCACCAGCAGCACGCTCTGAGGGGCTGAGGTCTCTGTGTCTCTTTCTTTCAAGCAGCTCAACATGTCTATCTGCTGCCATCCTGCTGGGGCCCTGGAATAACTCACCCTGGCGCCAGGTGGGTGCTCGATCCTCTTCCAGCACAATGCTGTGAACACAGGCGGCCCCGCTCCTCCCACGATGATTTTTCGCCCTTTCAGTGGGGCCACCCCCAGTTCCAGCTCTCTGCGGAGGCTGGGAGGGCACGGAGGGGTTACTTGGGCGCAGATGCACTCGGTTCGACACAGATGCACGCAGCAATGTCACCGAGAGGGTTTCGTAGCCAGGCTGGGGCTGGGACCGGGCTGGGCTGCTCCTTCTGCCAGGACCCTTCACGCGTGTTCGCTCCCTTGCAGGTCAGGGTTGGGGTTTTTTTTTTTTCAGCTGTGACCATTGGACTATTCAGGGGGAAAAAAAAAATCTGTTCATGGGGAAAGAGACAAAACGCCAACAACCCTCATTATGTCACACCATGGGAAAGAAAACAGATTAATTATTTGAATATTCGACTGAAGTCCCCTGGAGCAGCTTATTTTTGATTCCGCTTTGCCCCAAGCTGCTGAAGGCCCATGGCGGCATCTCCAGGCAGATGAGCAAGCAGCAAGAGCAGCTCTCCCACTCAACACATCCCCCAAAAACGCAGCCAACACCGGGGCCGGTGGCCATCGAGCAGCAGGGCTTCGCGTGTCGCGAAGGAAGGCGCTTGCATCCCCTCCCCGGAGCCTGATTATTGCTCTTATCCCTTACGCCCGTACCAAATCTGATGGCCCCACCGGGAACCAGCTTCTCCCGTCCTCCTCGCCCTCTCCCCCTGCCTGCCTGCATGTTAATTTATTCTGACTGGTTCAGACCGAGGCACTAATTAATTTTCCTCATTAACAACAACAATAAAACCTCCTAAATGGTAACAAGTTGCAATACAAATTAATTCTTCATAGAGGAGTGAGCATTTCCCAGCGCGATGGCAGCAACACCACCCACACCCAGGGGGTCTGCCTGGCACAGGGCTGGCGGCTGCACGGGCAGGGGGGTGTCAGAGCGGGACCCCGACCCGCTAAATTACCCAGCGGAACGAGGGGAGCAGGACACCGAACACTGAAATGTCTGCTTTGGCTTTTTGCCCTGTTTTTCTGCTCCGGGGGGTTACACCCTGGTTACAAAGCACTGTGTGTCCCCTTGTCCCAGCAAAGCCCCCTCCCTGCTGTCCCCAGGGTGACTGGGACCCTCCTGGTGCAGCCATCGCCCCTTGGGCTCCGTTTCCCGGCTGGCTCACAGCGTTCAGACACAAAACGCAAAATTCACCCTACCTGTCTTCACCCGATTGCTTTCCCACCAAAACAAATCTCTGGGTAAATACATTCAGCAAAAATTCCGGCCAGAACATCCTTCTCTGATCTGTCATTCGACGTTAGGAGAATATCCTCCTTCCGCGCCGCTTGATTTGAGCAGCAGGTGGGAAGAGCTCTGAGCACAGAAGTTGAGACAAAGGGCAGGGAAGCTCCCCGCAGCCTCCTCGCAGGGATAACACGCAGGAGGGGATGAGTCAGGCTGGCAACGTGCACTCTAAAAATAAAATCGGTTTATTGCAGATTAATGATACCACAGAATGTATTTCACTGGCCATTTAGCAGGTGTTGATCATAAATATTTGGGATTAAAAATAAACTTTTCTGCTGTGCCACTGCATTGTCATTGCTGTCTCGCCCACCTTCCCTGAGCCCTTGTTGGAAGCAATGAATCAGCCCCGGGGCTGGTTTAATCCTGCTCAGACATGTGACGGTGACAAAGTACCTGCTGCCCGGGCATCTCCCTGCAGCGCAGGACCCTGCAGCACGCCCTCTCCTAGGCGGCAGCGCCCAGACCTGCTGCTATCGTGATTACGCCGAAGGAGCCCAGAGGCGAGGTGATGGGCAATGGGCACGGTGTGAGATCCATGCCGCCAGCAGCATCGCCCCGCATCACGGGGACAGCATCCGTCAGCTTTTCCCAGGACGGGGAGAGCCTCCCCGTGCTCCCCCACTCCCAAGGGGCTGCTCAGCCCTCACTCACCCAAGTGTGGAGCCAATTCCTGCGGGAACGGGCTGCGAGGGTGCACAAACGCCTTCGAGAGCCCCACTGGGAGTGAGCCAACCTGCTCGGCTCCGGGAGTCAGGTCAAGGTACGTCGGCTTGATTCAGAAGCTCTGAGGGACAGAGCTCCGAGCAATTTGGATTTTTCCAACCCCCAGCGCTTACTGGGAATGAAAAAAAATAATAATAATTACCTTAGCTGCTTACCATGCCTTGTGCATGGAGGTCAGTGCTGAAGGGACACCGGGGCACTCACTAGACCCAGAGTCGTTCTTCTGGAGCCAGGACTTGACGTGGGCACAGCATCTGCAAGAGGTGACCAGGCAGCAGGCGAGTGATTTCCTCCCCGGGGAGCACGAGGACGGCTGCAGCCCCAGGGAGGCTTCGTGTCAGTCCCTTCACCCATCACAGGATCAGGGCAGGTCTGAGAGAAGAGGTGAACGTTTTACGCGGCCAAGAGAAACAGCGACATTGTTAAATAACACCCGCGGAGTCACTGCCATCCACGAGCTTTCGTTGTGCTTGGAAACAGAACTCTCTGACAGATCATTAATTAAACTTTCCAGCAGGGCAAAAACACTTCCTTGCTTGGGATTTCACTCTACTCACAAAAATTAAAAATGCAGCTAATGAGAACAGGACTGGCATGTAAAGGACAAAGGTCTGGTTGTGGCTGGGAGGGGACAGACCCTTCCACAGGCAGGTACAGACGACTCCTCAATAACCCCGCTGCCTCCTGGCTGCCGTGGGGAAGGTCTCCCAGTGCTGGCACTAACTCCTCCAGCACCTGGGTACCACTTGCCAGGCAAGAAAAAAACCTTAAATTGTCTCTCAGCGAGGTCTGAGGTAGCTGGTGTCCAAGTAAAGCGTTAATTAAACAGCCTCGCTGGCTGCATCAGACAGCTGGTCAAGAACTGCTTTAGTTATCCCTCTGATCATTTTCTGTTCAAATTATTTTCTCTGGAGCATTTCTGAGGGGCAGGGGAGAAAGGATAAAACTCCAGACGTGGCTCCTACCCCTCCTGCTTTTCTCCCATTCTTCTCTTAGCCATTGTTGTTTGCTGAATGTTAAAAAAACAACACAACGCTCAAATAAAACCTGAAAAACCGAGCTGAAACATGGAGAACACACCCAGTGGAAGATGGAGGGTATTTCTCAGCTTGAAGGGCAACGGCCGTTCATTTTCAGTCCAACATGAGCCACAGCAGAGGAGGTATCTTGGGGTGTCCCTTCGCCTTGCGACGAACGGTGAAAGCAGCAACGCCACCGTCCCGCAGCTCCGCCGAACGGGAGAGGAACCGGCGCTGGTGCACGAGGACAAGGACCGGGGCGTCCTCGGGGCTCTGCTCAGCCCCGGTGCCCACAGGCGCCGGGCCAGCGCTCCCCTCGTCCCTCCCGTCCCTCCCCAAGGAGGGGAGCACGGTCGGGACGGCAGCGGGTGGCGGGAGGAAGCGCAGCCGGGCCGTCGCGGCCTCTGCGGACACCCGGCGAGAGCCAGGCAGCACGTTCCAGCGCTTTCTGCCCTGCGGAGCCTCCACACGTCCACCTGCCACAGAAATCACCCCCCTTGTCTTAATTAGAGCTAATTAAACCCTTTTCCTCCCCTTCCCGCAGCCTGGCAAGGCCACGATGGCAGCACGGCTCGCTCCCGCGATGGAAAATCACCTCACAGGACCCTCCGCGGCCCCGCCGGCCTCTCGCTCTCCTCACAGCGGCCTGGTGTGCGGGGCCGACCCTCCGCAGACCCCAAACGGCGCCTTTTCCCCCGATCCCGACACTTTCCTCCCTGGACAACACCGGGGTCTGGCCCTGGCCTGGGAGCGGATGGAGCCTTGGCGCTGCTGCCAGGAGGAGGCCGCAGGCCCCTGGCTGTGCTTTAGAACAGTTTACCAGATTGGTGCAGGCTAATATTGGAAAAAAAAAGAAATCCAAAGAGAAAATCTGAGGTGTTATGAAGAATAAACGGCGAGAGCGGCCAGCAGGCCTCAGCCCCGGCCCCTCAGGGAGAGGGCACTGCCCGGTCCGCCCTGGGAAGGGGGTACAGCCCTCCCTGGCCCGCCCTGGGAAGGGGGTACGGCCGGCTGTGGGGGTGAGGGGGGCTCTGCCCGCTTTTTGGGGCGATGGGAGTTCCCCGTCCGCGAAGCGCCGTGCGCGGAGGAAGTGTGTCCGCGCCGCCGCCCCGTCCGTCGCCACGGCAGCGGTCGGAACGCGGCCCCTGGCGGAGGGGAGGCGCCATGGCGGCCGGCGGCGACCCCAGCGTGTTCCTGGTGGCGGTGAACGGGCAGATCGAGAGCGGGCAGGTGAGCGGGCAGCGGCGGGACGGGACCCCCCGGTGCCGGAGGGGCGGGTGGGCCCCGGAGCCCTGCCCCAGCCCCGGGCCGAGCAGCGCGGGCGGGCCCGGGGTCGTGGCGGCCTCCGCCCGGGGCCTCGGTGCCGGTGGTTGCCACCCAGCCTCTCTCGCCCGCAGTTCCCCGGGTTTGACGATCTCTACTGCAAGTTCTGCTTCGTCTACGGCCAGGACTGGGTCCCCACGGCGGTGAGGCCGCACTGTGCCCCCCTGAAGCCCCCCGGCAGGGCTGGGTGCAGGGCCCCCCGCTCACCCCCCGCTCTCCCCACAGGGCCTGGAGGAGGGCATCTCCCAGATCACCTCCAAAAGCCACGTTGCACCCACCACCCTCGTCTGGAACTTCCCCATCGACATCACCTTCAAGAGCACCAACCCGTCGGGCTGTGAGTGCTGGGGTGCAGGATCCAGGCGGCAGAGCAGGCCCCCCGCTCACACCATCCTCTCTCGCAGGGCCGCAGATTGTTGTGAGCGTCTACGGACCCGACTTCTTCGGAAACGATGTGGTCAGGGGTTACGGAGCTGTTCATGTTCCCTTCACCCCGGGAAGGTGAGGTGACAACCTGTCTTTCAGGACTGAAACAGATTTATTTTTTCTAGTTAATATGTTGTTTCAGAAACAAAAATATTCCCGTATCTGCTTATTGTGTCTTGGCTGTTTAGTACCGAGAGCGTGGATTTTCTAGCAGCAGCCCCTGGTTATCAGATACTTTTTGGTGATCCTGTAGACAGCTGTAAAGTCAAACCTGGCACGGGGAAAGCCCCCGTATGCCGTGCAGTGCGTTACCCGTTCCCCATCGCTCCCAGCACCTGCTAAGCTTTCATTCCCCCCCCTGGAAATAAAGATAAAACTCTTCCTACACAAACCAACCTTTCTTTGTGGAAGGGAAAGTATTACACTTTGAGATGTTCAGTGGTCCGAGGTGTCTGAAATTCTGGTTCCTTTATAAACGTAAGAAGTGTTGCCAGTGCTGTTTGGTTCATTTCTTAAGTTCTGTGCCTGCCTCTCATGTTTGTTTTAGGCATACAAGAACCATAGCGATGTTTGTTCCAGAGTCCACATCTAGGCTGCAGAAATTTACAAGGTAATAATTAAAGACTTTAGGAAAAAAAAAAAAAAAAGTCCTTCTTGCTCTTAGTCACAAAGGTAGATCCACCTACTCACTGGTGCTTACATGCAACTACCTTGTATCAAAACCAGCTGGTTTGGTGGGTAAAATCACATTTTTAGGAATCTACATCTTTTGAAGAGCTTTATGTTAACTCCCTGCTTGCACTAATGCTAACTCTTCTTTTTTTCCTCCTCACCTTTGACCACTGTTGGTTTCAAAAAGAACTGCTTTCAGCACAACAGACTGATACATCGGTTCTTACAGCGAGGGGCAGCTCCATGTTCCATTCATATCGGTGATGTGATGTGCAGAGGCACTACTCAGACTAACTTTAGGAGCGTTTTAGTTGTCACTTGACTCTAAAGAGGTGTGCTGCAGTCCTTCCTTAAATCTTTCTTTGAAGGACAGCCACATTAAGAGCAACCTGGATTTAACATAATGCTTATGACATTAGTTTCATTTTCCTTAGACAAAACTTTTATATTTGATCAAAGCAGATCAGCAATAAAATGAATCAAGTCTTCAACCCTCTCTACTGCTGGGAGTGTCATTAAACCCCCCTTTGTTTTTAACATCCATGTGATGAACGGTACCAGATCTAAACACCAGTGAATGTAGCCCATTAATTATTTTCTATTTTCTTCTCCAAGCTGGTTCACAGGGAGACGTCCTGAATTTACTGACCCCAGAGTGGTGGCACAGGGAGAAGGAAGGGAAGGTAAGTCCCTGGGGGCTCCTGACTGTGACTCTTGCATGACAGCAGGTCCCAGCTGGGGCACCCATCTTCTGTCAAAGAGTTCCTGCTGAGAACAGTCCTACCTGGATACGTGGGGAGTTCAACAGCTATTCAAAAACCTCCGGTTTTATTCACATCTTCTTTCTTCTAGTAACAAGAGTGCGATCTCAAGGCTTTGTGACCATTTCCTTCAACGTAGTGACCAAAGACATGAAGAAGCTGGGCTACGACGTGAGCCCGAGGGACGTGCAGGACCCGTCTCTGGTGCCTGTTACTGGAGGGATTCATAAGTACTGAACCCAGGCGCGAGATGCCCAAAGGCTCACAGAGAAGTTAAGCACTTCGGCAGCTTTTTTGGCAAATGGGAATGAGTATCTGACTGAACTGAGAAAATTTCACTTGAGACAGTTATTCCGAAAGAAACACAAGCCCATGAAGCTTTGGAATAATCACCTGAGTATAATCCTTTCAGTAAGCACACAGGGTGAAGTATTATGTAAATTAATGTCATTAGTTAATATTCTGCATTTTTATGTGTGATTTCAAAATAAGACCTGTAGCAAAATGTTTTTTATAAACAGCCTTTTGTACACTCTTTATGTACTTAAAGAATAGGAAAGTTTATAGCTGTAGCAGTTTTCCTGTGTTTAAAACATCATTGCACACCCTTTTTTACTGATGTTTTTTGTGGTAGAAATGAGAAATTGAAATTATTGCACCTTCCAAAAAGGAGGGAGTACAGAAACCAACCTTTCCACAGATTTTCAGTGAAGCAACCTGGGCTTTTGCATTTAGAACAAGATGATGACTCTTCCATTTTAAGATTTCTGCATCACGCTTCAGGAGGAGAGGGGGGGGGGGGAAAAAAAGAGGACAGTTTAGAGTAGTTAGAGAGAGCATGGTGTTAAATGCATTGTTGCTGCACAATTTAAACTTCTGATAGAACAAATTGCATTTTAAGTGTGTTATTGACTAAAACATAAACTTTAGAGAAGGCTCCGCACACAGTCTGAGTAAGGCAGCTGTGTGTGCAGTCCTGAGCAGGTACCCGAGGCACTGGGCTGCCCAGGACAGCGGGGACAGCAGAAGGGACCTTCTCCTCCCTGCAGGAGAGCCCTCTGGCCCGTGCAGTGCACAGACAATGCGCCAGGGCTTTCCTCGAGGTGGTTTTCTTATGAAAAGACACTCAGTAAAAAAGCACCACCGTGATGTTCTGCTGGGGTTTGTGTGTCTTTGTGCCACATGGATGTTTCTAAGCCCTAAATCATCCAAGACGTGCCACTCTTACAGAGGGTACAAAGAGAAAGAAGCGTATGTGACAATGAAGTGACTCATTGCTTCGTCATTTTCACATTTAGATCGGGGCAGGTAATCTCTTGTGTTTGCAGAGACCAAGAGGGGACTGTGAGAATGCCTTAACATGATACCACCCCATAAGAGAACTACTAAGACCTGTGGAGATACGAGTGATAACACACGGTGATGAACTGCCCCCAGGACAGGTGTCACAAAGCATCCAGCTGGAGACGGTCATTATCTCACGCTGAGCTGTGTGACTGAATAAATATATATAATTTCTGAAAAGATAATGCGATCACTCTAATGTTGCTGCGAGCGTTAGCTTCTTCTATAGTATTATAAATACTTTTCCAAACATGGTTACAGATGATTTTTCGTCTCTTACTTTTTTCCTCTCCTTTTTGTTGGATTTATACTTCCAGTAAGCTCCTCCGCCAGTTGTTTTGGCAGCTGTTGTAATCTCTGAACTGACTCATGGTGGAATCCAAATTAATAAGTATTTCCTGTTGGCTCAGAGGAGACGCAAGGAATTTTGTTTCCTTTTTGAAAGTATTTGGGAAGCAGTTAGCTACAGTAGCAGGATAAATATCTGTTTGAAATACTTGAAAGGCAAACATTAACTCTACTACCGCCTAAATATCTTTTTTCCCTGGAGCACAGTTACCTGCCCCCATTCCAATTAGAGCAAAACTGCACAACAGAGATCCTAGTCATGAGAAACCCGTTAAACCCAGATAAAGCCCAAACTTCGTGCCCACAGGGGTGCAGTGAATCTATTCACGCACAGCTCTGCAGTGGGGGAATACGACCGATCTCCTGAACTGCTCCTGTTTCAGGCGAGTAGTTGGATGCTTACCACCCTGAGACCCATCAAAAGCGTTTGCACAGCTTCACCCTTCACAGCCGAGCTGCGGGGACCCTCAGGAGAAAGGTTAAAAGAGTCAAAAGCAAAGTTTTAAAAAAAATAATAAACCTCCCAAACTCCATAACGAAGTATTGAAGATCTATGACTCTAGAAGCAGATCCCATACTGCTACCTGCAGTGTTAAGGCTTTTTGCCTATCGTCTCCATTTCTGGTTGGTTTTGGGGTTTGTTTTTTTTTGTCTCGAGCATGTTTGTGAAGAACCTCACGTACCTCTCCAAGGCCTCAGTGTTCAGCGCGTGAGCACTTCACTGCGGGAGCTTTTCCATAGTTTGCTCCTTACCCAAGGGCACAGGGGGGTGATGTTTTCAGTGTTTCCTGAGTTCAAGGCTGTTCCTTTGTTCCAAGACTGTTGGTCTCCCTCACAAACACGCTCTTCTCCCAGAGCCAGCCTCGCTGCTGCCTTTGTAATTTCCTGGAAAACTGGTTTATGGGTTAAGTCTTTGGTACCCAGGCGTGGCAGAGCGTTTGCAGCTGTTTCAACCCGGAGAGAATCTCCGCTCTCATGACAGCGGAGTAAAGACAGACACGACGCTGCGCTGCCGAGAGCGGGTGACATTAATGAGGAGGGGATTTATGACCCCGAAGCGTTCGTTGCCATTAAAGGTTAAAAGCACCCATGCTTTAAGAACAGCCAAACCCCAGAAAATCCCAGCCTTGCTCTAGCAGAGGCTCAAAGTAATTTCCTCTCGCCCACTCTCCAGGCAGCTGTAACCACCCTACTTGTTTACCAGTTAATCATTCTCCCTTTTATCCCAAACCAGACTGAAATTCCCACCACCCCGCAGCACAGACAGCAGCGGGGGCTGTCAGCTGGCGCTGCAGCTCCCGGTTTGTTCCGCCTCAGTCTCTCCCAGACAGTGAAATTGCCCATTAACCTCCTGATTCGAGATGGGCAGGAAAACACTCTTCATTCAGAACATGTGTCCTGACACAGGACGAGGCTGCAAGCCCATCAGCGCAGAGCGAGACCCCCTAACGAAGCCTGGGAGACAGCTGAGGGCGTTGCAGAAGCCCTCCTCTGCTCCCCCGGTCTGGAGGAGCTTCAGTGGGAGCTGCCGGCAGGACCGTGCTCATCGGAGAATTGTCCTGTCACTGAGGAAGCCACCCTGGGAGGGAGGCAGCCAAGGACACGGACTGAGCACTGAGGAACCCAATCCTCCAGAAAACAGAAAATCATTTGGATAGTCTCTAGGAACTGATATTTGTGGCTCTTTCCACCAAAACTCGAAGCAGCAGCAGCTCCTGCCCTCTCGTGGCAGTTTTCAACTTTTAGGAAGATGTTAGAGGTTGCTAATAATAATTAGCTAATGATATTGCAGGAAGAACACCCAAGTTTTCCTGTTCCTACCTGGAAAGCTGCTCAGTGCCACGGTGCCGGCTGCCCTGGCGCTGCCCCTTGCCCTGACAGCAACAGGGCAAACACCTCCCGGGGCCAGGAGCCGCCAGAGCTGCCTCGCAGGGAGCGGGACCGAGCCAGGAATCTGTGCAGTGAGCGCTGGAGAAACCGTCTGTGTCCCGAGGCTAGCGAGGCTGTTCTACAACAGCAGCATTGCAGCAGCTCGAAGATATCTCCAGCTGAAAATGAGTCTTGCAGAGGGATTAAAGCTGACAGCAACTGCTCCCCAGCAGCAGCGTCGGTTCAGGAGCAGGAGCCTCCTGTCAAGTACTCCAAAGGAAAAAAATAAAAAAAAGAAAAATAAAACACACAGAAGCACAGTAGAGCCAGATTTGAAGAAAATCAGAACGTCAGCTTCAACTCTACCTGGGCTTCTCACCAGCAGCGTTTCAGCCCATCATAAACCAGCCCCGGGATGACCCAGTTGTGCCAAGGTCACCGGAGCATCGTGCCAGGACCTGCTGCCTGGGGAGAAGGGTGGCTCTGGGGGTCCTGGACATGGGTCCGTGGGGTGACAGGAGGACAGGACAGCTGCGGCAGGAGATGGGGGCTAAGCAGAATGAACAGCATCAGCAGTGACAGAGCTGGGCTTCCCCTGGGAAGCAAACACGGGTGAGCTCAAACCCCAAAAGCTGAGGCACCCATGGGTGTTTGCAAACCCAGAAATAACCTCCACCTTTGGAGCACGGGGGGAAAAAAAAAAAACACAATACCCACAGAAAACACACAAAAATCAAAAAACACACACAAAATCCAGAAATACACAAAACCGCAGCTCCCGCCAGCCTGCAGAGAGCACCCAGCACCCTCCGCTGCAGCGTGCCAGAGGCTGTGGAGCGCACGGACAGCAGGTTACGAGGGCTTGAGACAATGAATTCCCAGTGCCTGGCCATCCTCGGGGCACAAATCCTGCTCGAAACCATCCTTTGGCCACCACAACCAGGCCCGAGCCCCCAGGAGGAGGACTGCAGAGGAGTGAGGGTGCAGAGCAGCCCGATTTCACCGAGGTGCAAGTGATTCAGGCTCTTGTCCTTCAGAGGGAAGATCAGCAGAAGCATCTAGCTGCTGAAGGTTCTATTTTTATACCTCTATCCAGGCCAAGATATTTAAGTGCCCAAACTCACCTCAGAGAATATCACTGCACTTAGTGCCAGACTTGCTAATGAAGATATCAAAAAAAGCAAAAAAAACCCAGCGCCATCACCCAACACAACCCCAGCCAGCCCACGTGCGCTGTCACACCGAGGCAGAGCTCGCTCCTTCTGCTCGGTGAAACCACCAAGTCTCATTCCCCTTCAAGAACACAGACCCCACGGCCCAATTCTCATGGGTTCCACGTTCCCACCCTGGTGAGGCAGAAGGAAGGTGTCTCATGATTTTTCTGTCTTAGAAACGACTAGAGGGGGTCCAGCCGCAGCCCCGTGGGGAACCCCATGGGTGACATGGCTGCTGGGACACGTCCACGCGGAGTCAGCATCCGGCAGAGGTTTAAACACGTTTAAAACCATGATGCCATACCTGCTTGTGAGGATCTCCCACAGCATATTTAAGCTTTCAAATTGCAAAACTGGCAGCATGAGCATGCCAGTGAGATTTCAAGTCAGGCAGCAGCAGGCACAGAGCTGAGAAGACAAACTCCACGTTTACTACGGCTTTATTCCGGCTATTTGAAATGTCATCGATTTTCCTTCACCTGAGAATGGGAACGCAGCCACGCAACCAGCGGCACAAGTGCCAACAACAGCCACTGGGGAAAGCGTTGATTCCCCCTCATCTCTTCCAAGAGATATTTACCAAATATCTGAGGGTCCCACCGCTCCGTCCAGGTTTGGCACAGCTCCGGGCTCCCCTCAGCAAAGCCAGAGGATGCACTTTCTCCCTGCTCCCCTGCTCATCATTCACTCTTTCAACCTCTGCATGCCACAGGCTTGTGTTACCCTGGTAGGATGCCAATCCCCTATTGATCACCAGACTCTGCCAATTAACCGCCCTAATGGGTAATTGGCAGGGATGCCTGAAGCACCAAAGGGAACTTCCACTCATTGAAACCCCAAGTGTTCAACAATTAGAAGGTACAATCGATTGATACCAAAACACAAAGAGAGAGGATTGTGACACCGGTACAACACCGGCTCTTCGCTATTTAAAATCCCGAGCTCCCAAACAAACGAAATCAATGTTCGCTTGTGTCGCAGCTCACAAAACAGGGAGGAAATTACCTGGAAGGCGGATGACAGCTGACTTTAAAAAGTTTTTAAACGTGAGGGTTTGTATAAATCAAGCTGGTTCTCTGAATCGCAGACTACCAAAGCCAGGGCACGAGCTGACCCAGACCATTTTCCCACAGTTCGATGAAAACCAGCACTGCACCACTCAGCCCAGCACAAACAAGAGGTAACGGCAATGTACGTGTTCAGCAAAAATACTCTGGCAACACCGGTGCGGATGAGGGCAAGCATCTAGATAATACTTTATCCAGATAGCCCTTTTCCTCTGCAAAAGCAGGCAAATACCACCTCACTTCAGAGAAGAGGAAACCCAGGCCAGGGGGTGAGCAGCTTGTCCAAGGTCAGAGGAAGGCTCAGCCGCAGTCAGTCTCGCTCACAACGGGCTTATCAGCTCAGGCTCCCTCCAGCAGCCCCTCGGCTTGCGACAGCCTGCAGTATTCAGCTCCTTCGTAAGAGTATTATAAAGTCATCACAGAAGTTTCCACTCTGAGCCCTTCCTAACTCTTTCCTGTAGCAAGCAGCTTTATTTTAAAATGTGCGGTTTCAAGAAGCCAGAGTAAAACTGTGAAAAAACACTGATCACACAGAAAAAGAGAGACCGGCCAGAGGAGCAGGACACACACACACACACACACACACAGAAGAGCCCTCCTGCACAGGAGCAGAAAGCATCCTTCTGTAAAAATGAGAAGTACTAAAAGCAACAGGTATCTGGGCTAAACAGAGGAGTTTTATCCGTTTTCCTTACCAGCCCAAACACAGAAGCAAAATAAATCAAAGACCTGACCAGAGGCAGCCCCACTCTGCAGGGAAACCGCAGTGTTCCTGGGGCGGTGGGTTCGCACAGCACCCACTGCCAGCTCCGTACCGCACATCTGGAACCAGAACAGATGCCCTTTTCTCTGTCTTTCCAACAGTCAGGTCTCCAGCATCACCGCAGTTCCAGCATTACGAAATCAAGTATTTGATTAGTGATCAGTCTGATTGACAGCAAACCATAACCACAGGAAAGCTGGAGGGGCTCTGGAGAGGTAGCTCTTGAAATAGCCTGCTAATGAAGTACCCTGCAATTTGAACCAGCCGGAATTAGAAGCTGAAATCACTTCCCAGCTGGAGGCAGGCTCACTGCTACCCCAGCAGCAAGGCCACTTGGTCGACGGGGCAGAGCCAAGGCTGCGGGAAGGGTAAAACTGAACTACCACAAAGATGGGAAGCGAGGACTCCCAAAGTCAGTTTTGTCACGGTTCCCCAACCCTTATTCCATGAGTGACGGCTTTAAAAGTCACACCTTCCCCAGGCTTCTGTCTTGACATAAATACAAAAGCCTCCGCCGAGGCAGTACTTGATGATCCCTCCAGAAGTGCTGTTTAAACAACAGTGTGGTTTAAAGAAGCAATTCAGCCACCTGCAACACAAGTCTTCATTTTTATTGAGTTAGTAAGGTCTCAACTGATTCCGATTTAAGCGATCTCTAAGCAACCCTCCTTTCTCATAGTCAGAGCAGGCCTGCCCCAGGAAAGTGATGAATGCATCGAAGAAATCACATTGACAATGTACAAGAAGCATTACTCACAATAACGGTCAGACTTCTCCTGGACCTAGGACTCGTAGCACAAACCTTCATCATCTCAACCAATCCATCAGCTTTCTTGAAAACTAAATCAAGCATGGGAACAACAAGGTTTTTTTTGGATGGGATATAAATGCTACGCAGAGTCTTGAAAAAGCAACACGTCTGGAATATAAGCAATACAATTTTAATTCTGACCAGTCACCTACAAACCCCTTGTCTTTCCACTGTTCTGATGGCATTATTAAATATCACGTTTGTGACATTGCTCGGGAAAAATGACACAAAGATACAGACATTATGATACAATAGTACAAATGATAAATTATTTATACAGTAAATAATGTCAATAGTCAGCACAAATTCATAAAAAGCAGCCGGCTCCCAGTATTATGAAAACAGTTTGGTAAATATTTAAATTGTAACACTTGTAAAGGAAGCGAGTCTTGTGAGATTCTGCTGTGAAAAATAAACCATATATTTCTCCACAATTTGTGCAATATTAATACATACAGTACACATTAGAAACTGTAACAGCAAAAGGGAAGATGGATAACAATAGTTGTCTTAGCTACGGGACTTCAAAAAGACTGTAAACACCACAACCCACCATGGTTTTCCTTCCCTGTCCCCTCATTGTAGTTTAGTTTCTATATAGTATAAAACTGAATAAATAACTGAGCTTATTTTGGGTTTAAAATTATGCCAAGATTTTTTTTTTCTTTTTTTTTTTATAAAATATTTAACACTTTATCTTTGGTCAATTTGACCAGTAAGGCTATTCTGGGATACTAACATTTTAAAAATCAAAAGCACTTTTAGTATTTGCAAGTGAGAAAAGAAGAGGAAGAGGGAAATGCGTTTGGAGAAATATGCCAGAGCAGATGTGATCAGATACGCACACGTCCTCCATGCAAAAAGAAGTGGGAGCGTGAGGAGGAAGGAAGAATTATTCTGGAAAGCAGTTCAATTATCGCAAAAAGATTTACCATTCTGGACACAGCTGAAGCTTCGCCTGGCTGGGACAGAGACCCCTGCTCAGCACCACGCCTGCAGGGCACGGGAGACGGGCACATCTCCAGCCCAGGAACCAAGATTTACCAAACCGGCTGCTTATCCTCTCGATCTCGGCTCCTGCCACATCCCCCGTGTCGGGCTGGGAATCTCAGCACAGTTAGTGCTTCACCTCAAATGCTTTACAGCCCCACAGTCCGGGCTGAGCGCTGTTCAGAGTGCCCTGTCACGGTTTATTGTGCGATGTAAGAAGTCTATATAGATATATAATGTAAAAAACCAGCTCTTACAGAAGTGGCTTGGTAAAAGCAACAATTTGCCATTCAGCAGTTTCATTAAGCTAGGGCTCCCTACCAGACCAACAACATGTTTTTATCAATTCATGGTGACAGATCATTACTCTGAACTGTAGATGAGTTCATCCTTTTTAAATATTTACTATCAACCCCATCTTGCCTCCAAAACCCATTACCTCGTGTTTAACGAGAGGACGCGGTTAGAACTTTCTGGCTGAACGGACAATGCCCCATCTAACTGTTGCAAATGCATTCAGGTGACAAAGGGAAAAACATCAAGTGACCTCAGTTCCACCGTTGATAAAATTGAAAAAATAAAGAAAGGATAAATCTTGCCACAGATCAATTGGAAAGCACTTCCCCCCCTCCCCCATCCGCAAGAATCACACCCTTCCTGGTCTACACTTTTCAATAAGTTCAACAACAACAAAAAAGTATTTTTCCTTACTCTGAAAGGCAACATGAATGGTTCTTTGTTTTGTCTTTTTAAAGACATACTGGGTGTTGACAGCAATTCTCTTTTCCTCCTATATAAAAACAAGAGCAGACGAATATTCTGAATCCTACTTGCAAATTCAATAGTATTCAAGAGGATAGAACAATCTGCATAGAAACATCCACACATTTAGCATTCCGTATACTAATAGAGCTACACTGACCTACACAGCTAAAATCTGTGATTGTACCCTAGGTTTGATAGTCTTTCAGCCTCCCCTACCCACCAAAAGATATAACCCAGTCCCTTCCACGTGAGCCAGCCCCTCTTTCCCGCAGCACACGACCCCGGGCTGGCACAGTCCCACACAGCATCATTATACCACAACACACAACTCCAGCCATTTCTTTCAGCTTCTTTGTTTGGTTGTTGTTTTTTTTTTTTCCCCCCCTCCTAATTAGGGAAAGGCCACCAAGATGCATCAGTTCATTCAGAGAGATGCCCTCAAGGCAGCAGCAAGCACTGGGACATCCCTTTCCACATGTTCTGCGGCCGTTTGCGTCGCTTGGGAAAGCAGAGCTCAGAAAAGTTGACGTCTTTGAGAAGACCAGGTTTCCACCAGAAATACCGGCGGAAACCTGAGCGCGGTTTAGTGCCGAGGAGTCCAGACATGCAAGTTAAAATGGATAGTTCAGCTGACGATTAATAGTTGTAAATGGAACCGGTTATTAATATGGAGTGCACCTTCCATTAAGAAAAAATTAGTCAATAACATTAATGAGTCGTGTTTGTACATTAGAATTTTTAACATCTCAGGAAGTATTAGAAGAAAAAAACAGCCTCTGTTCCGATCTTCATAAAGGCTAAACGTCTGTCCATTTTGGTAATCGGAAAACGGGAACAAATCAAGGGAAAGGCGACTTTAGTGTTTTTTCTTTTTAATGTAGTCTTAAATCATGTTATGCTCAAATTCAATTAATCTAAAAATAATTAGTCACGAGAATTTGTTCTGATTTGCATTATGAATACTTCATTTAAAATATTTTAGTGTTAATCTTCCCTTTTAAACTCTCTTTACAGAAACAAAGAGCTAAAACCATAAATAAGAGGGCATTAAAACCATAAAAATGACATTTGCCAATATCTTAATTTTTCAGCCAGACTTGATAAATCTATCAAAACCAGACAGTTAAATAAGAACCACATTATAAAAATTAGCAAAAAAAGGACTATTAGGTAACTCTGCAAACTCAAATATGAAACTGTACTAAACAAAATATGTGCAAAAGTATACAAGAGTAACTGCATATAGCAAGGTTAAGCCTGAATTAGTTTTAAAGCTTGCCCCGGTGAAACTGAATTCAAAGTTGTCCCACTGTATTTTTTTTTTTCTTTCAACTCACATTGTAAGTCAAATAAAAACAAAATACACATGATAACTTCCAAACGAAGCTGGTACTGGACAAGCACAGAGCAGGACACTCACTCAGCACGAGTGCAGCATGCCACTCACAGAGAGTTCCTCAGGAGTCCTTAGAGAGTAGTGTACGAATTCAACACTGCATACAACAGCACACGGTATACTCGACAACTTGAGAATGTTCTTGGGTTTGTTTTGTCTGTTTTCTTTTTCCTTTTGAGACAAGCTTGCTTTCTCGGTCAAACCTCTGATAAGGAAAGCAGTGCGATTTTGCGTTGCAATGTTTAATGCATAAAAACCAGCCACCTGGGCCCTCCGAATCGTTTTCTTCTAAGAGTAAGGACTATGGGTGAACCAACAGTCTAGAACTGTGTATAGTTATGTGCAAAACATTCACTAGCACTCTGAATCTCAGGTCTATCATATGGGCATAGGAAGTGACAGATGCAGGTAAATAGTAATTTCAGGATCCAGCACATCATCTGACATCTACAAAATAGCCAACGGAGTTTAAAATGGCAGGTTCTCCCTAGAAAGTGTATTGAAATGATTAACAAAGTAACAAAATGGGCAGAATCTAACTTTGGTGAAAAGTCTGAACATTTCACATAATGCTCAACAAGCCAAAGTAAGGTACCATCTGTAGCAAAGACTAGATTTAGATTAACTGGTAAGTAGAGACAACTCTTCAAAGATCATAACTGTAAACTGCAAATCTACTTCCAAGTCTCTTACACACCGTTCAGTCCACACAGGCCACGTTCATTTCGCTGTAAAGACTTCAGCCTGGAAACACTATGAAAAGAAAAGTTCCTTTAATTGGGTCTTTATAGGAGAAAAGGGTTAGTTGTATTTGTAGACTGGGATGCTGACGGCGGGATTCCTGTACTGTGAAGAGGTTGGGTCATTGATCCTGCAATGCTCACGTTCAGCCCCTGGCCCATTCTCGTTATAGACGGCACAGTGCCCATGGCTGGTATCGGCGCCATTCCCACAGGCACCGGGGCCATGGAAGGCAGAGGTATTGGCTCCATGCTCATCGGTGGCACGGCACTGAAAGAAGGGCTGGTTCCCATCACAGGACTCGCTCGCATCTGATTTAGAGTGAGCGGCTGAGGCTGATTCACTTGGAAGGGATTGATTGGAGTTGGTGCTGTAGCAGCGCCTGGTTTTGAGAGAAGAAGGGGGAAGATGGAAAGAGATCGCACCTCCATAAATACGAGGTTCTGGAGATCATCTTTTCTGGCAAAGAATGCATCTTCTGTACATCCCCGTATGCTCCCAACCCCAAAACACCCTGTGGTGAAACCTGCGTGGATGCCATTCCGCAAACTGGGGCTGCACTGGTGCACAAGTACAGCCTGGTTCCTTGAACCTGCCACAAAACGTCTCCTTGCTGACCAACAGTTCCCACTCCTGACAGTAGTCACCAGAGAGACAGGTTCTAAATGTGGTTACCTGGAACATGCCTAGCCGTGACGCCCAGATCACCAATTCTTTTTTTTAAATGCTAGTTCAAATTTGCATTACGGAAGAGAACTGCAGGCTCTCTGTACTCCGTCACTGCAATCTGGCTACTGCAGGTTTGGGCATTTGCTTCAAGAGCTCATCCAGTCAACTCCATTTAGAAGCTGTACATGTTTCTGGCACTGAGTTTTGACAAGAATTCATAAAGTAAACAAGTTGTTTCCGATTTACAGTGGTGCTAGAAAAAGCAGAGAATAACTTTCCCAGCGTTTGAGGTTCTCTGGACTGCTGCCAACACTCCACATTCCTTTTACCGTATATGTGTAGCGTTATTTGGATGGCCCAGTGACCTTTTATAAACTTTTTGTAGTAACCGGTAATGGCAGATACACAGACTTCCTCTTGCTAAACACTGCCAAGGCTGTTTAGAGTTACTGTTTTTTCCTACCCAAGGAGTTTAATAAACTGTCTTCTTTTTTCCGTTGGAAGAGTGAAGAAAATAAACACTGACATAGAATTTTAAAGTATTTCACCATCCTCATGTCACATAGAAATTTCAGTGCATATAGTAGCTTTTAAAAAATACATCTTCCACGTGTTTAGTGTCACCATCTAAGTCTGCTACAAGAAGAGGCTCACTTCTAATGGGGACCAATTTACAGGAGGACTGCAACAGTCTATTTTTTTTTTTTTCAAAATATACTGAGAGTGTGTTTTGATCAGAACTGGTTTTTTGTGCTAGCCTAAAGACAGCCTAACCAGCAACCCACTAAATTACACTGCAGAGCTGGCTCTCTGGAGCCTCAGGTTGCAATCAGAGATGCCACTGTGCCTGCTGTAGCACAAGCAAAAGGGTAATCCTTGCCTGCTTCCACAAGAGCCTCCTACTTATTACCTTCCCAAGGGACTCTCTGGTGGCACACATTCACCTCTTACCTGTTCTGACAATCAATCAGCTTTAGCTCAGCCATTTTTAATAACCCAAAGCTGCCTTCTAACAGAGATCATTTTGAGAGAGAAAAGATAAAAGTGGAAGAGAAACTGCTTGAACAAAGCTCAGCCAGCAGATCAGCTCCAGACACAAGAGCAGAAATTCTGTGCTTTCAGGGTCTGGCAGAACGCCCTGCCTCACCCTCCTGCTCTCAGTCGTGATCTGCTGGCTGAAATAATCAAGAAAAATAAGCCCAAACCAGCTTACATTAAATCAAATAGGACTGAGTTACGCAGAGTTTTCCTATAGGAAAGGAAAGCTAACACAGAAAACCGAAGGAAGGTGCAGAAACAGACCTGGTGCCAAGAATGGATTCAGTGAAGTAACAGGTTGCGGTGGCTTAGACACCAGCGAATCCAGGTTCACCAAAGCCGCATTGGGGCCCAAAAAAGACTCCGGGGTTTTCCGAGCTGCGCTTTGTTTGCCTGATGTCACGCTTGAGTGTTGGGAATCAAAGAGATCAGGACTTGTGGTACCGCTATGCTGAGATGGCAAAGTGGAACCTGATTCAGCTGAAACAACACAAAGAGAAAAACAAAACACTTATCTCACTGATCTACACAGCCAAGTAAAGAATATCCTGAAGTCTCCAACAACAGAAATGTTTTGAAGTCTGATGTTTGCATTAGTCAGATTTAACCGCTTCAGTACGTTACACCCTTATAGCATGCAAGCAGATAAATGTTCTTTAGAAGAGTATGAAGAAGCAACAGTTAAGAGTTGCAGTGCTCTACTGAAGGCGCTCCTTTGATTTGCCCTGATGAATATTCTCTCAGCTATGCTGCAACAGATGGGACTAACAGTCTCCAGGGAAAAGATATTCAAAAGCCTTGGCTTCTGCCCTTGCGCTACACCACTGCTGCACCCTTCCTAGCCAGATTCCACCCAGCTTTTCTCTTTTGTGTTAAAGCAGCCTAGCCCAGCTTTGAATTAGCCACCATTCTTTCTGTCAGAATCATCCTGAAAGTACACAGTATCAAAGCACTTACACATTCAGGTCTGGCAGTTTTTATTTTAGTGACTAATGACCAAATGAAAAAATAAAGCATTCACAGAAGTGTGTTTTCTCATCTTCCTACTATTGTTACACACTAGAATTTACAGATTTGAGAAATTCAGTCAACATCGTTCTGTTTGACTCTCTGAGCATAAGCCATACTCCAAACACGCTGGATACTGTAAATTTAGAAGTCAAACAGATTTCTGGGTCAATGCAGCCAAAGGTGACAAAGTTAAATTCTGTGGCTAACAATGCAAAAGGCCCATTCCCTGTAAATTCATGCACAGGCCAAAATGTTAACAAGCTTTTACTGCTGCATCATCACCTGCTTTAATCTCCTCCTTTGTGAAAGTAGTTTGTTTCTTTTTTTTTTTTTAATAAAATTTAAGAATAGAGACATTTGTTGCTGAGACTATCAACCCAAACTGTCCACATGCTAAGAATTTGATTCATACCTGGCTTTTTGGAAGTTCGAAGTGTGTCAAATTCAGAAAAATCATCTTTAACTGTACCATTCAAATTACTGAAGAGGTCAAAAGATGTACTTCCTGTTCAAAACAACAAGACAGCCCTGTCATTAACAGATCTTCGGTTACATCATGCACCTGATCCTACTGAAAGCAATTCCTAACCCATTCGTGTTCCCAAGAACCCACTCTGTCAGGTTCCAGGGCAGCAGGTCAGATCAGCTTGAGTGCTCCTACTCGTCCCCAGGACCAAGGAGAAGGATGGGGTTACAGAACTGTCCTTTCTTACAGCATTAGCCAACTAATGTGCTTTTAAATCCCAGTGGAAGGCACAACTTAGTATGCCGGGTTTTTACTGAGTGTCTGCACTGCAGAGGCGTGTAGGGAGGCATGTATTGCTGCAGAAGAAAAGAACCACAATGAACGTACAGTGTGTTAATCAGCCCTCACGTAGAACACACCTCTGAATACAGTTCCAAAGACAAATGCAGCGTTGCTATAACTTAAGTGATGATTTGACTTACGCTTCCAAAGTTAAAAGGAGCAGGAATGCAACGGAAAAGGTTATCTGTGCCATGTAGAGATGTTAAGGCCCCGTTAGCTAAAGCAGCAGAACTTGCCCATAGTTTGCAATAAATGAAAACATAACATTTTCAAAATGTGGACACACCCTTACCTCAAAATGGAGGAAGAAAAACCACACCTAAATGAACAGCAATCGCACTCCTGAAAAGCTTTAAAGTTTGCATTTTGGGGTTTTTTTTATTAGTTGAAATGTTTTTCTGATTTAGTTTTAACCTTCAACACATTTCCAGCAAATGAAGGTCTGCACTTAGCCCCATAAAGAGCACACAAAGACAAAAACCCAAGAGAATGAGTGAAGATTGTGTATAGCAACAATACTCTTATCAAGAACAAAGACCCTCCATAGCTAAAGAATGATTCTGATAATGATCCAGTTCTTGCCCTTTGCCCAAAAGCTGATTAGAACTTTTTGCCATACTCTGAGGTTCCTTTGTTTATTATGTCCTGACATGAATGACTAGCAGAAAGTGCAGTCGGGATGCATTTAGCCACAGTGCCAACATGAAAATAACAGGTACTAAGATTCGTCACGGTTGCATTAGTTAACAGAGCATGAATAGACAACTACATCAGCGTCTTCTGCATCTTGCTAACCAAGGGCTGAGGGATAGTTTTCACACCCTCAGCCTGAAGTAACAAACCTTCATTTGCACCTCTAAAAGTCGAGTGTGGAACTGCTCGACCTGTCAATCTAGTCTGCAGAGCCATCCATCTGCAGAGCTATTTATCATAATGAAAGGTAAAATTACAGTATCAGTCATTTCCAGAAATTAAATCCTTGTCTAATTAAAGATAAAACCCATTTAAAAACCCAACAGCAGCAGCAGTCAAGTGCTCAGCATGCATCCACACATACCAATGAAAGAACGTAGAAGGGACAGTGCATTAAGCAGCAACACAAGTTCAGAGCTGGAAGTCAGAGTAATTACATTTGAAGTTCTTCTTGCTGCTGGCTATTACAACTCCCATTTATTCTACAGACCAATACTGGAAATTGTTCAGCACACAGCTTCTGTTAACCAAGTAATGCAAGAAAATCATTCATAGTTCACCATCATTACGCAAATAATACAGGTATGGGATGAGACTGTTTCTCACCAGAAGTAGAGAGAGGTTTGTTTGCAGGTGCTGGTCCCCAAGGATCCACAGAAGATTTTGCTGCAGTAGAAGACGGCGGAGCAGGAGTCCAAGGGTCAACATTTTTGGACAGAGACTGAGCTGTGGATCCTGCTGGTGCTGCCCAAGGATCAACGGAAGCAGCTGGTTTGGCACCTGCAAAAAGAGCCAGCAGGAACACAAGTCAGTACAGTTTCGCTTCAGAAAGCTTTCCTTGGAGATTGTGAGTGCCAATTAATGATTAAAAAATAAATAGTTGAAGCTGTTCAACATCAGGAATAGTGAGAAGACTCAGCATCTGTCATACATACTCAACAACAAGCACAAGTAAATTCTGTGCATCACAGATCAATAAATCTCCCATTTGAAACTGAATTAAAAAAAATCTGCAGTTCCAACAAGAAAATAAACTTGCTTTTGTTACAGATATCACCACCACAACAGACAATATCTGACTGAAGGTGATCTGTATCAGAGGGTGTCTTTATTAACTCATGGGAAAGAAGGTTCCTAAAAAAGTCGATATGTGAAAGGTATGAAACACAGAACATTAAGACTTGAACAAAGAAAATAAATCTGTAAGATTCAAAGGCAACAGTCTTCAAATTCTTTTTACCACACTGTCGTTTTATAAAAATACAATCAGCTTCCCTAAGTTAATTGTGCTTTTAAGCACTCCTCCTGACACAGATCTAAGCTGTCCACTGATACTCCTTCCTATAATTTTTTTTTTTAGCCCAATGCCCGTATGTTCAGGATTTCCATTTTTACTGAAAGATGCTGACAGCTCTTCCTTCCTATAAATCCAGATTACCAAACTGCTTCTACATCAACAGGCCTTGCACAAGGTCAGGGCTTCCTTGTGTAAAATGACAAATTAAGGCACTAAAGTCAGAAGGAAAGAGAAAGAAACTCGCCTCACTCTATATAGTTTCCTGCCAGTTTCTTCTTCCTCCTCTCCAACCTAGCAATTTCCTGCTTTTCAGCTTATGTGACCTCTTCTTCCTTCTGCCATTAAATGAAGGTATTTTGGCTTATCAAACCCCAGGACTACTGAAGCAAACCAGATTTCAGATGTGCGGTGGGCCAGGTGTGTGTTGGACAGTATCACTCGTGCTGTATTCCTGTGTCATCCATCCCCACTGCCCCTCCCCGGCCATCAGAGCGCAGGAATGGAGCCTGGTATTTTACGTGAACATCTTGTGCAACTCTACGGCGATCAACAACCTTCAAGTCAGACAGTACACACAAACACGTTTCCTCTTCCCAATGAAACTACACAACCAGTCATGGTTCAATTACTACATGAGAACAAGTGTATAACCCAGGAGCGGGTCAGGATTACCCGTGCAGCACACAGCTGCTATCTTTAACCACCGTGGGGGTTCCAAGTTACAACTGAATATTGGGGTTTTTTTTAAAAACTACATACAAACTCCTCGGCATCACAATATTCTTGAAAACCCATTCAACGCTACACGCAGTAGTGCAAATTCCAACTTGCAGCGTTGGTCTTTGTTTCATCAACAGGCGGCATGGTCTTGCTACCACAGCTGCAGATCAGGAAATGCTAAAATTCTCCAAGTCCAACTGCTCCCACACCGGTACTTACATTTCCTTTATCTACCCTCAGTGCTGAGTTACGAGCAATTCCAGACACGAAATACTAATGACAGCACTTCCCATAAATGGAAGCTTTCAAAAATGTCTTTTCTTTCATAAAGAGAGTACACAAAATTAGAGCGCCTGGGAAGATACCTTCCCGTAGCTTCCATTATCTCTACTGAAACGCCAAGGTGCATGCAGGATTTGAGAAATACAGTTTAATGAGTCACCCTTCCTTGTATTAGCAGTCAAATTCATAAATCTTACATCTTCAAAAGCTATCCTTGGGAGCCACGTAACTAGCAAGCTAAACAAAGGGTAGTTCTATGGTGTTAATAAAGTTGGGAGCCACTGCGAGGAAATGCCACAGCTGCAACTGATGCAAGGAAAATCTTGTCAGAGGATGATATATCGAGCATGAGATTTGAAGAAGGTGGATTTTGTTTGGCTTTTAAACATGGAAAAATACATTGAACAGCCTTAGGGCCCAAAATCTGGACTTTTTCTGATTTCAGGCTTGCAGGTTATCACCAAAAGAGGAACAGATCACACTTAGAGCAATGAACTGTAGTTGGCCCAGCAGCTATGTAGGTGCCCTTTAATGCCACCACGAGGAGGGGAAAAAAAAATGCATTTCATTATTAAACTTCAAAATTTTCATCAAGAATCTGGATGGCAGTGTGCCGAATGCTAATGCAAGCGACACTGAAGCACCTTATAGCAGAGGGCACAGAACCAGCCGCCTGAAGCAACACTGACAGAGCTAAGCTGTTAGTCTTCACGGAAAAGCTTCCATTTGCACAGAAACCCCTCACCCCCTCAAAACCAGAAGAAATCCAAAGCTAACAAAAAATAGCTCCAACTCCAAATCCACAGATGTAGCAAGCTTAACACGTACTGTGAGGAACCATAAACTTCCTTATGCAAAGGAGCAACTCCTTGGACAGACTGTGGCTAGGAAACCGCCCACTGCGCAGGCAGCAGAACACACACAAAAGCAAACCCACAAAAAAGTGGATTTAACTGGTCTGCAAGATGTGAAGCACTGTATTTTTCATGTCAGAAACAGATTCTATGAATTTAGCCTTAAAAGCTTATGAAACAGAGTGAATATTTAAAATGGTAACCTCCATTTTTTTGTTTAGTAGAAAAATCTCCATTTAAACAAGGTAATCATTCGGTTCAGA
Source organism: Pterocles orientalis (assembly GCA_011057875.1). Classification (NCBI taxonomy): domain Eukaryota; kingdom Metazoa; phylum Chordata; class Aves; order Pterocliformes; family Pteroclidae; genus Pterocles; species Pterocles orientalis. The sequence continues at coordinate 291,907 of WKFP01014809.1, read as the reverse complement.
CAGCATACACACCACACTTCCCTAGGAGCAATTCAAGACACAGTAATTCAGACCGGTGGCCCTCCTTATCACAGCACCCTGCCTAAGTACTGCATTAAATCTAAACTCACGACACTGGACACCACCAGCAGCCAAAGCCTGAGCATCCCCCCAGGATGAGACAAGTTGTTTTTGCAGCACAAAGACAACAGAAGCTTTACTCTTCTCCTCTTTCTGAAGATTCAAAGTGCACACACAAAAACCCCGCTGCTCGAGAAGCAGGAACAGAGTGCAACTTCCACTTGTTTCTGCTTGGAAGTGAGTTAGGGGAACGTTAGTTCTGGAGTATGGAAACACCCAAAAGGGATGAACACACTGTCGTTACCAAGCACGACACTCTACACTGTCACTGAGAAACTTTGAACAGCTCAACATTAAAAAGCAAGAACTTCGAAATAAGCATTCCTTCTGGCAGTTTATTCTTACCAAACGATTGCCATGGGTCAGAGGCAGTAGCTGCAACTGTGGATCCTCCCCAGGGATCAGTTTGGTTTGCAACAGCAGGAGGTCCCCAAGGCTCTGATTTCTGTGGGGCTGGGGCCGATGAGGGCAGGGCATCCATTAGGTCCAACAAAGTGGTATGCTGAGGGCAGGAATAATCTGAGCTTTAATCAAGAGCATTACCAGTCTGATGTACAAACCCATGAGAGTGAAGAAGCAATTATTATTTTTTTTTCCTTTTACACACCTGCATTGACTAGTAGTTTGAAATTTAACCCACACGGAAGAAGCTTTAAGCTAGACAACAAAGCAATCCCAAAAGCATAAAAGAGCTCAGTATTAAGCTATTTTGTGTTACTGTATTTCAGCTTTTGGCAGCATAACCAGGAATTTCTTAGTCGAAGGCACTACCTCCTTCTTTTTGGGAATTTTAATTGTGTCTCTGCGACTCTCCTCCAGAGCCATCTGTAATCTCAGATCATCTCCGCGTCTGAGGCGCTCCTCCTGCAAAGGAAATCAACACTGTTGATATAGACCATGAGCCTAGACTGCGCTGCTTGCTCCCTCTGGGCGTCCACCCCCTTGGCAGGACACTGCCAGGGAAGCCTGGGCAGTACTCCCTGCCGCTCTAGGAGCGATGCGCACCACAGGCACGCACAGCGGGATTGCCAGGATTATTTGCTGTCACTTGTACATAAAACGAGGGGAGAAAAAAACTTTCTTGTAATTCTCATCTTAATGAAACAGAGGTCAGGACCACCCTGACCCCGTAACACCAGTGTAACAGTGTGATCATAACAACATCCTTTTTTGCTGACTGCAATTTACCCTTGTGGTGTTTTACACCTAACAGGAAAGCTATAAATTCCAAAATTCAGCTACAACGCTAGAAACACCACAGAAGACAAAGTAAATATCCCATCTTTAAATTACTGTAATATTCTTGAACACTCAAATCACCACTGAAGGACTTGGGATTTAAACTTTTCCTGGCATTTGTCAGCTTTCCTCCACAACTGATGCAACTGTTATAAAGAGCACTAAACGAATTAATCTAGCCAACTCCAGGCATATTTGGTACATTTTTAACATCTGTAAGCTACCACGTTTGTGCTACATTCAACTGCTTTAAATATCTTTGCTTGCATCACATCTTTCAGAAGTTGACTAATTCCCCAGCTGGTATTTCCCTTGTGATTTTTTAAGCTATTTCAACTGATACATTCTGACTTTTATTTTATTGCTCAATAATGACAAAGTTTACTGGGTGCTAGTTTCCCTTTCCAAGCACAGAGATACTAATGCCTAACATACAGTGGTAAGCTAAAATTGTCAGAGGAAACCTCTAATATATCACAGATGCTCAGCAGGCTGACTTGAATTTTCACTCATAGCTGAGATTCCACAACCTTGTTATATATTAATAAGCAGTAAACTTTATCCACAATTACAGCATTTACTCCAAATTCAGAATGAACCTCCCAAGAATTACCACAGTAACACAACCTGTATGATGGATTAGGAGACAGGTTACTTCAAACCAAACTCTTTACAGATCTGATTACTTTGCGTCAGGTCACCCTTCTGGTTCCAGACAATCTCACCGATTCAGCAGATCACTCAAAATTTCACTGTAATCAGAATTCACTGATTTTTCTTATGCTGGCCCCATTAATGAAGGTTTTCAGGACTAGTCATGTTTCCAGTTCTTCCTAACTGAAAACATCTTCAGTAATGTGATGATTAACATCCTCCCACGCAAAGTCTTCTTGCAAAGTGACTGTCATCTTCCACTAGTCTCAACAGCTCGGAGGCTGCAGTTACTTTAAAAAGAGATTAAAAAAAATTAAAATATAAAAGAGCAACAACTTCCAGAATGGCCTTTCTCTCCCCCTATTCCACCTGGAGCAAAGCCAAGCTGCCATTGAAAAAAAAGAACAGAATTGTAGTCTCAACTATCAAAGCATAGATATTTTGGAAAACCTACACGGGAACTGACCTGCTCCGCCACTTCCCGGCTCATCGCCAGCGCAAGCTGCAGCTGGAGCTCCTCTTCTCCACTTGTCTGAGGCCGGGCCTGCTCGAGCTCCGAGGAAACTCGAGGGGATGTAGCTGTTGGGAGATAAAAACCAGCAAGTTTAACACCAAACGACAAAAAAATAAACCAGGTTTGATTAATCCTCTGACCAGATCATCCCACTTTCACACAGCCACTCTCAATGGTCCCCAGCGCAGTGACAGGCCCCCCAGGTGCCAGCAGCCACTGAACCATCAGAAATAAAGCTGGAACCAAGGCTGAGGTTAACAAGCCAGAACAATTAAGCAGGGAGAAGTCTGCAAGGCAGTTCAAATGCTTTAAAGGCAAAACATTCCCGGAAAACAAAGACTGTTTATGTTAGAGGGGCTGTAACATCGAGAAGTATCACCAAGGAATGCCGGATACCCTGTCTCAGCGTATCAGAGTTTCAGGGGGTAGGACATTGACTTTAAAAATCATAGAATTAATTGTTCAAGTAAACATTTGTTGATACTTCTTACATCTTCTAATATCAGTAAAAGTTTGCTGGGAGTTGGCTAATACCAGGGTAAAACTGGATACCACCCACTTTTCTGTAAAATAATACAGTCTTAACGGGACAGATAAAGAACTATTCTTAACTGCTCAGAGACAAACAAGCCAGCTATTCATACTCTAAATTTACAAAAATACTGCATCATTCTCCGTCTTAAAAAAAAAAAGTTTGGTATCTGTGTAGGGGGGTGGTTTGGTTTTTGTTGCTGGTTGGTCTTTCCTTGGATGAAGACCTTTGTTAGCCAAGAAGGGGCTGGTAACCTCCCCCACTCCTCCCTGAGTATCAGCCAAGCCTGACAGCTAAAATCCACAATTTCTCAACACACAAATATTCTTTTCTGCATGTTTTCACTACAGTAGCATGCAGAAATTCCCATCCTAACGGGTTTTTCACTATACTGTAATTAAACAATTTTTGTCCCCTCTCTCTCACAGATAATTCTCTAGCATCCAAATAATTTATACACAAATTTTATCTTTCTTTGGCAAGGAAGTTTGTATTTAATGGTTAGAACAAGAATTAGTTGGGCAAAATATGTATTGCCGTTTAATAAAAAAGCATCCAGCAGGCCCGAAGGAAGGTGACTCTGGAAATGAGGGATGACCTTTCCTTTCCCTCGTGCACCCACTGTGCTGTCCCATCCCACTCCGCTTCTAAAGGGACAAATTAGTCACTCAGAATGATTCCTTCCAAGTTGTGCTGATCCTGAAGCTTTCAAGCCAACCAAACAAGCTCCTTCAAACTTATGAAGATGTTACTCATACCTCAATCCTATTGCTTTTTCAAATTCTCTATAAAGTATCCAAATTTAGCCTGCTTCATGAGTACTTTTTGCTCCAAGAGCCACAGACAGGCTCTCCAATATTTTCTATGGACTATTACAGGCTTAAAGTAGGAATAAATGGGGCATCAGGTAACAGGATGTGTGACAGCACGGAAAATACAACCTTAAAATGTTCACAAAGTTTGAGTAGTCTGAAATATTAAAATGAAGAGAATTAAAAAGAAAACAGGATAAAATTCAACATGAAGTTACCAAAAGATGGCCCCAACACAAAACCCGAGATCCTTCTCTGATCTGTCAGTCCAAAGGAAAAGCAGGAAACTAATGTGTGTGGACTCAGCAAAGCGTTTTATGATGCTGAACAGGATGTTAGTGTTAAACAGTGGGCAGCTTAAGAAATGAAATAGGTAAAGAACCAGCTGAAGAAGAGATTAGGTCACACTGCTCACCACAAGGAAGTTTACTAACAGTTTCTCAAGAACTGGCTTTAAGATCAATCTTAAGAAAAATTATGTAATAAACACATGCAAGAGGTTCTGGGAAAATGCAAAGAAAAATTGCCAAAGTAGGGGCAGAAACAGGAATATTTTAAAAACAGATGACTGAGAAAGGAACAACAGAAATGGGATTATACAGAGGAAACTTCTTTGACGACCATCTTCTACTAATTGAGGGCACCAGCTGCAAGTGACAGAGATGTAGAGAACTTTTTTCAGTACCAAAACACGTAACTCCCAGCCTCTAACCTCGTGCCACTATTCCTAATGTTAGCACTACTGCACCCAGGCGTTGGTCAGAACTCATCTAACACACCAAATGCAATTCCCTAGGGAACTGAGAACCCTACGGAGTGAGAAGAGCTGTTTAAGATAAAGGGGTAAGAACTAATGATATAAACTGACCATGAATAAATTTGAGATACAAACAGAAAGAAGCAGCTTTCCAGCACTAATTATTAGAAGGAAAGAGTCACAAGTGGTCTAAAAACAGAGCTGGATAAGCATACCAATGGGACACCAACACAGTCACCTGAGAACCGACGGCAACTGGACTGCGATCAGGCAGCTACATTCTGGTCTTGTTTCTTTACCTGCAGTTGTGGGAAGAACACGATTTCCTGCACTTTTTGCACAGGATTTTTTCTTTCTCTGTTGACATAACTACATTCCATAACAACTAAGAAGCTGACAGTAGAATGACTTTAAAATGATGTGAAATGGGTTAACTCCGCTGATTTTCCTCCCATTTCCACACGAAGGACTACTTACTGAAAGTGCTCACCAGTTGCAGCTTTTAACAGCACGCAGGGGTTTTGCACTAAAAACCTACACGAAGCAGGGATTGCATCCTGCTCCAAGCCTCGTACTCACCCTCCCACAGTGGGTCCTCGCCTCCCAGCCAGCAGGGGAAGGGCAGGCTTGCTTTGGCAGAGAGCTACATTACCTCACAGCTCCCAACAGAGACCAGCATTCAGCAGCTCCAGGATCCCGAGACAGATAATAAGGGGTCTCACAGATATAGCTTATTTCTTTTCACTTTTTTCAGCAATTCATTCTACTTGGTTTTATAAACTCTAAAACACCCTTTAGCGCTCCTTTTTTTAAAAAAAGGAAAAAAGCATCACTTTTAAATTCTTCCTTGGGCCTTGCATTAGAGAACATTGACAAAAATGTCGCTGTTTTACCTTTAAACTTCTGAAGTGGTTATAAAACCATCTACATTAAGAAGCTGCCAGCATATTTTTTGGAAAAGGATTAAGGGAAATTCAAAGCACTGTTCTTGGTAGTAATCTGACATGTTTTATCCAGCAACTTCACTCCTGAATTCCTGCAGTATTGTAACTGCCCTTCTATACTGGCCTCATCCTGCATTACCGTTTCAGTCACAAGGATCCAGCATAAAGGTTATTGCCTTAGTAACAGTATCGCTGCCACACAAAGCATCTCTTATCCCCCAGCACATGACAGTTAACTCAGATGTTTATGTAAGATGGGACTCAATACATCAATTCTGACCTGCTAAGCCCTGCTTTGTTGCTGCTTTGAGAATCTGGAGATCCCGGCTCCCCTAGGCTGCCCACAAGCAGCTGCGGGGGTCTCTGGTTCTGCCGGGAGAAACGCCACCGCGCTGTCTTCTCAACAACCCTAGCTGCAGTGCAAGAAAATCATTTCCAACCTCAGTTAATCACTAAAGCAGGATTCTGCTCCACCATCTGTCTCTAGCACAGGCTATGACGTCTTTCATACGTATTTTTTGGTAATTTACTCTATTTTGGCTATATTAAAAGCCTGCTGTAGATGTCTATAGGTTTGGTTAAGTTAGTGAGCTGAAGTGTATACACAGCACACAGCTAGAAAGCAGAGTCATCGCCTACATTAATGACAAAAATCAGTCCCAGCATAAAAACCAGGCTGGGTATTTTCATTCAGAAGCGTGTGCTTAGTTTTTTGGTGGCTGTTTTATTTAAATGTCATTCTAGACCAAGTGATGGCACAGAGTGCCATGGAAAATAAGCCCCAGCTTTGGGATTTGCAGGTGGCACTCTTCAGAACAGAATTTAGTTCTTAGCCACATTTGTTCAGAAAGAAAAGCTGCTTCCTCACTCAATCAGTACGCCTACAAAAGTAGACAAAACCAAAGCTGACTTGAAAAATGAGAATAATATCAAGGTAAGAACTTGGAAACTGACAGCAATTCACTTGGGAACCATGCAGAGATCCCATTTGTTAGTCTTCAAAGCAAAGATTATTCAAATAAAGGTGGGATATTTCAAAAAGCCAATCAAAGTTCCCAAATTATGAAAGCACATGTGCAAACTGCTTCATCGAGCAGGAACTGTGTATTCCACCTTTCCATCGGCAATTAAAAAAGATCTTTCAAAGACAAGAAGAGAATCAATAGCAGCTATTAATGCGATGCGGTGGAGCTGATCAGCCTTACTGCGCGATTTCTGATTGTGCTGAAGCAGACAGAGCACTCTGAAATTCATTTAATACTGAACAAATCCCTAAGGCTTGTTTTGGTTAAAGAGCATTTTTTTCCTCTCAGGTGATCCCTACACTCAACAGACACAGATAATTTCTTGCAACTACAGAAGCCTGGTTACACCAGTGGCATCTCCCATCTTTATTCAGAGCACCAGAAAAATAAAAGCATGAGGAGAGGATTAGATCAAGCTGTCAAGCGACATCTGACAAATAACACAGGAGTCTACCCAATTCCTTCAACACCTCAAAACACAGAGATTATCCACGCAGCTCATCCTGATTCATTGCTGGATGATATGCCGTATATTCCCTAAGATGGAAGGCCAGAGAGGTATTCCAACCTGCAAAGATGCACAAGAGATTGTAAGAAAACTTTAAAAACCAAGAATTTCCTCTAATGTCTAACTCAAATTAGTAATTCCTCTGAATTATTTACTACTCCAAGCAAAAGGGGAGACAAAGCTGAAACAGATGAGTGAACACAAACTCGCTGGTGTTTCACAAAACTGCTTTTAAATAGTCAACGTGAGTTACCATTGGAAATATTAAAACTCTTCACTGCAGCTAAAGAAAATTGCTCCCAAAATCTTTATAGGAAAGGTTAACAGACTTGGCATTTCCAACAATCCATATGAGCTCTTTTCAGTCCATCTTTCACCAATCTTTTCCCAAACGGGCTCTATGTATAATGAATCTAATTTCTCAGCCGAGCAGCCCACCTTTGGCTAGAGCGCTCCTCTGAAATCAGGTCACACTGTGCACATTGCCTTGTTCCCCACTCTGCCGCATTGGTGTAAATGAAATCAGGACATTCCAACACGCACCAGCCTCGCTCTGCCAACATTTCTAAGTGCAACCCAAACCCAAGGCAGCAGAGGGCCAAAGGAAAGGACATGTGTACAACCTGGAAGAACAGTTAGGTCCTGGTTTAGGCATTACAGGATTTAAAAAGCAGGGCTCCACTAAACTTCTTTAAAAAACACAAAGGCAGTACAGGGAGAGGACCAGCACTTTCCAGAGATTCTTCAAAGGTGAAACTAATTCTGCTGACAGGGAGGGGTGCCAAGGAATTGGCTGTGTCAGTCACCTCCCTCCAGGTAGAGGATTTTTCTGTCATTTTTCCAGCTCCTGTGACACCCCCAGGCACAAGAAGCTGCAGCAGACAACACTGCTTCCTGCGCAGCCACAGCTCAAAGCCAACACAACCAACCTGCTCCCAAGACGGCTGAGAAGAACCAGCTAATGCAAGTCCCTGCACTCCTGCCCCGTCTCCTAAGAGCTGCTGCAGGCCGGAGGTGCTTGAGCACAGCGTTTGCAGGTACTCTGAACTGTCGGCCACACAGCACGGACTGTGGGCTCCGCTTCTGCCAGCCCATGGCTTCAGCATAGCAACAGAGTAACGCTGCTGTGTACGCCTCTTCTGAAAGAACACTTTAAAATAGTTACTAAATGAAGGACTTTATCAAGACCAGTAACTCTAACAAATGCACTCCCAGGCTTGAAACAGCATCCCAGTTCAGGCTTACAGAGTTCTATATTAAGAACACCCTACTTTTCCCCATGCAGCCACAAATCCAGAATCCTATTTAAGTGGTCACTGGCAGCTGTAGGTGAAAACAAGGCTAGGAACAAGAGGCTGAAGTTTTCAAAACTAACGTCTCGCATAAAGACAATTTTTAGACATAAAGGCAGATTAGGGGTGCTGAACTATATTGCTTCAAAAGATTTCAAATACTGAGTCCCTCCTCTCCCCAGCAGGTTTAGTTTCAGCATCACAAAAGAACAATCCCTTAACATGAAATAAAACCTGACACCAGATTCCATGCAACTCCATATAATTTACGCATTTTCCAAAATAAATAAAAACTTTATGTATTTTACCATGGAATATTTAATAGCTCCTAATCTGAACACATATTGTCCTGTCTTAAAGCTGGAAGGTAGCCAACCGTCCCCAGGATGTCAGAAATTCTTGACAAGATGGAGGTTAGGAGGAGGTTTATTTTTGCTTTTATTTTTACAGTATCTCTCTTGGCTTCCATTTACAGATTACGAGACTAGATGGCAAAAACAGACTCTTAAAAACGCTTGCATCAACAGTCAGTAATATTCACATACCATAATGTACTCTCTAGAATTATACAAGCTTTACAGCTCAGAGATCTTCAGGGACAACAGAGCCATTAAGGCAAAGCTTTGGGGGACAGGATTTTATTAAAAACTATTATGCTTTACCATTTCACTTTCCACAGTTCCTAAAGGATTGTTAGAGATGAGATTAAAATATCTGCAAGGAAATGCTGAAAACGTCCTTACTCACCAGTGTGCCTGGCCTGCAGCAGAGGGATGATAGGAAATCAGTCAAGAGATTCTTTTCCATCTTGAATTCTCTCACACTATACAGACTATCAACACTGCTTGTATTTTTTCATAAAGGATAAATCTGGGACACAAAGACCAACAGCTCTGCAAGAAAAACCTTTCTGGCTCAACATCAAATACAAACCCAACTCTTATTACGCACCCTGAGATACAAGCCTACACATACGCTTAAGGAGCTAGAGAAAAGCAAAAGTTTGAGCACCGCAGTGTTTCCGCACAATGCTGTACAGTGCAGCTAATTCAACATGCTGAACAAACAGAACAAAAAAGGGTCCACTGACTTATCCAATATTGCACTTTCAGTAACTGACAGAAGGGGGAAGAAATCCCTCACGCACAATCCCAACACGTTATCCGCTGGCAGTCACTTGTTCTGCTAGTGATCTGTCCTGGAGAAGCTATTAAGCTCTTGCAGCCAGCTCAAGCTTCTTTTCTTCTGCAAGAAAGTATTAAAAGCGAGGAGACTTTATAGCCAAACATAATCTTTTCAAGTAAGGGGAACTCATTCAGCTAAGAACTCTCAAAATCGGCAATCCCCACACATTGTGTCTAGCAAGGAAAAGGAAAATGTGCTAAAACCAAAACACCAAGAGATGAAACATTTCATTTGGCTCTGCTGGTAAAAAGGCTGTTCTGCTCTCACAAACTTTATTCATATTTGAATGCTAATAGCACATGCTAAAGGTAGGGTAGATGTACATTTTTAATAGGCAAATCTCACGCTATAAACTGCAAATCTAAATGCCTCTGATCTCCTCTTCAAAGGCTCAAGGGAGTAAAAGACAATTCTACCAGAATACACAGTACAGCAACCGCATCTTAAAACTGTTATAAGGAGAGCATTTCCCAGGAGCTGAGCACGACTTAATTCCTTTTACATAGTTTACTGAATCCATGTTTTCAGAACAAAAGAAGGGTATTGTTATAGAGTAAGAAAAAACACGAAGGATATAATCTCCTTCACTTTAAATAATGAAAAGCATCTTTCCCGTTAAATTTAGAAGGCACAAGAATAACCCTACATTATGTAACATTAAGTGTCTGGATTTTGATGGAACTCCTTCCTCATTTCCCAGGACAAAGGGACAAAGCTCTACAAAGTTTTCCATTATCGGAAGCACTTGGCACAGCTGTTTTGTAAGGTGGTTTGCTTTGCTATGCTCAATGAAACCATACAAGAAACGCACTAAAACTTCAAAAGATACAGATCATAAAAACTAATAACCATCTGTATTTTTGCTGATAGATAATTAAGACCAGGAGAGCCTACAAGAGAGGAAGAACCTAAAGAAAAAAAAAGCCTGAGATTTCTAAAGCTTCTTACTTATATGCTTATGAGGGAGGAGAAAAAAAAGATTAAGAAATCATTACCTCAAAAGCAATCCTGCAAATAGAGATACGCAGCAAAGTCATACGACAGAGTATCCCGTAAATCAACACTTTGTACTGACAGAATAACAAACCTGCTTCTTGACATCTAGTCCTCCATTAAAATTCTTAAAATGTCCAAGGAACAACAATTCAGCAACACACCCTGCATTGCTCAATCTGTGCTGGGAGGAATAGTTTGGAGCCTCTGGTAGCGTTTAACATGACAAACAATAGTTACACGCACTAATTAAAGTGAAGAGCTGATGAAGAAATAACCCTGTGGAATAAACTGAAGGTGTGCTCAGCAGGTCCATCAGCATACACTGAAAACAACAATATTTCAAGCTAACTCCTAACTTAACAATTTTGGTTGTAGTTTACAGACCTCAAAAGAAGAAATACCATTGTAGTGATAACAATATACAAGTTCTTTAAAAATTCATACTGAATCAATGTTTAAGTATGGTTATTACAGAAAAACTAAGATGTTTGTGATTTCACGGTTAAATAACAGACAAAATAAAAATTCTCATACCTGGCAACTTCATGCGCTTTTTTTGAACCTCACATCCTAAAAGCATTTCCTTTTGAAAATAATATTTTTTCCTGTTCTTCTCTGTAGCTGCAATTGGACAGGGATGTTCTTCACCCTGGCTTGATTTGTCCCGCTACTTCCTACCGCCTTCCACAAAAAACGTCCGCACATGTCAGGGGTACTGACATCATTCTCGTTTTTATAATTTGAGAAGCACTTTGGGACACAGGACATGACAAACTTCAAATTCTTAAAACTGGTGCTCAATCGATTCACCACACTGGCTCAGTTACAGTCCTCCACACACTATAAGCATTCATTTAAAGAAAAGATTTTTCCTTCAGAATTAGACCACAACCGCTGACATTCCAGCCAAAGCAGCTTTCATCAGATCATTACTTATATTAAGAAGGATTTAGTGCCAAATCAGGCCTCTTCCTAACACGACAAGGAGTTTCCCCGAGCAGTGGTAAAAAGACTCCATTCTTCCCACATCATTGCATTATTTTTTTTTTAAGAATGAAATGTAGTATTCAGCAGTGATTCTTGCATACCAAATACTGATAGTACAAATATTTAAACACAGACACATTCAAAGGATTACTACTCTAAGAACCGCCGAGCAAGCAATAAAGGAAATTAAATACCAATACTCTTCCCAAAGTAAAATAGCAGCAATATAAATAAAGTAGAAAAATGATCCAGGAAATACTCTGTATTTCTAATTTTTTTCTTGAATTATACTTAACAAAAAGAATGCAACACAAGGAGATTTCAAGCACTCCTTTTAAAATTAGAAAAAAAAAAAAAAATCTATTTTCAGTCTCCATACTGAGCTTGGGGTCTAACACATCAAACATTGGAACATGTTCACAAAAGCAGCCTGACAATGCTACCTTTGGGAACGGACAGTAAACAACTGCTTTTTGAATTTACTTACATCAATACACACATCCTCTCCAAATAAAACATTTAACCAGTTATTTGAAGAGAGGTTAGTGTCACTGAGCAGACCTACAAAGACTCAGCCACTGCAAGAAGCCCCTTGCAGGCAGCATATTAACCCTCCTGGCAGGCACCATCTACTCTCACATCTAACAGTAAATTAGAATACAGAACCTCTCAAAAGAAAAGGAAGAGAAACTTCTTTTATGTGTGTTTCCTTGTACTTACAGCCATGGTACGATGCTGGGGATCCTCCAGACTTTCCATATTCTTGCTCCGAATAGCTGGTGGATAGGTTTGGCTGACTGGAGCCTCGGCCGAAGGTGATCTGATTGCTGCCCACTCCAGTGGCCACCTGAGCCATGCGTTCTTTGGTCTTCAGGGCTTGGGCCCTCTCTGTCTTGAGTCGCTCGTCATCCTTCAGAAGAGACACTAGCTGCTTGGATTTCTCCCTCACATTGATGCCCTGGTCTTTACCGTCTCGATCAATATACTGAAAATCTTTCAACGTCTGGATAGCAAAAATATTCTCTTTACATTGCTGCGCCACTCTCTCAGAGCCAGTTTTAATCAGGTAATCTAACAGAGTAAGGGCCTTGTATACGTGTCGCCAGTTCTTGCCATGGTCATTCAGTCGTTTCCAGATCATACTCATAATTTCAGAAAAGGCCACAACATTGTAAGTCAGATCTGCTATTTCAGTCATTAATGAACTGGAGGGACCCCAAGGGTCATTAGAGGTCGCTTCCCGAACTTTTATTTCGGCCTCTGAGTAATTGTTCACAATGTTCTTCATCTGCCGTCTAATAGACGAAGTCGTCATTTTTATTTCCCTTTTTGACAAGACAGATTCCAGAACACAAACAAAAAATGGGCTATATTTGCTCTTCTAGGAACGTTTCTGAACTGCGGAGGCTCTGTATCTCTGGCTTATTTGTAACACGTTCCACTACAATCATTTCCTCTCTTCAAGAGAACGACACGAGAAAATGAAAATCATGACCTGAGTAAGGAAAGAAAACAAAGCATGTTAGTTATGTCTCTAATTATTCCTACATGGAAAGCAATCTATATACACTTTTGAGAAATTTTGCTAGAGTTAACTGATGAATTTTCCTCCCGAGTTTCTTCAGGACATCTGATTTGTGAAAAGAACTTGCTCTTCTCACTAGTTACAAGAAACCTTGAAGATTAAAAACCTGAACTGCTAAACAAGCCGAAAGCAAGAAAATAACCATGCTGATGCAAATGCCAAATTTGAAAAGCAAAACAGAAACAAAGTCCAAGAAACAACTTATGGATTTAGTTTCCAACGAGGTAAAACCTACCTAGAATTTTTAATTACAGAAATTACAATGCTAGCTCAAAGAGCTGAGACGAAGCTACATTAGAAATTTCCTGGTTAGCAGCCATTAGCCTCCCTCTGCAGTTTGCCACCATTGCTGTAGGAACCTGCATACTGATAGAATAAGCAAACTTCCTAAAAATTAACCAAGCTGTACCTGAAACCTCAGGTAAGCTTAAAGCACGCTCAGTTTCAGGGCAGAGATCCCGAACAGTACCTCGCATTCAGCTGAGGCCTAGGGAAGCGAAATGAGCACCAGCACAGCACACTCCAACTCAAGGTGACCTCTAATGCTAAGCAGATTAGAGGGGAAATTATTTTTTCCAAATGCATTTACTTTGTCCATTTGACAACACTCATTAGATCGACAGTTTCTGCTCTGTCTTTCACACAGCACAGAAGAATTTTTAATTATATGAAAATGGAACTGTAAAACCAAAATGACTGGCAAGGAAACCCAAGGATAAGCTCTGGAGCTGGAAAGCTCTTTTAATTATTTATTCAAGGTCACTGCTTGAAGTAAACAGAGGCCTATTAAGCTTTAGAATACATTACTTGAGTAAACTGGCAGATTTTGCTATTACATTAACACAGTTACAACAGTCTTTGATATTCACCAGTTGCATGAACACTAAGCATTGATTCTCTAACAGAACTTGCCACATTAACAGAGCTTGCACATTCAAGATGCCCTCTAATAACATTTCTTAAAACACTCCAGAGAAGCAACAGGATCACTTACAAAAGACAGGGGAGAGAAATAAAGCCCAGATTTCAAGCCCAACATTGTTCCTATTTAGAATGAAAGCAGAAGAATTAAGTATCAACTCGAACAACATACAGCTCCATAATTACTTTCTCAGCGTAATAACATTCACCCTTCCTTGAAAACCATCCTGGACAAGTTAAACTACCACAGAACAGGTCCAATGAGTTACTGTATTTTATTTTGTTCTACTAAAGTTAACTTTTGGCAGAATAAAAAACTAGTATGACATCATGGGAAATTAAAGGAGATCACCACTAAACTTCGGGTAAACTGCACCATCCTGGCATTCTCCTGGCATTCTGTTTAAAACCAGCTGTAGAAGAATGTTCATCTCTTGTCAGATGGCTAGTAGCAACAGAAGTAAAGAGAGGCATCTTCTCCTCAGGCACTTACAGGTTTGTGTATTATAAACCCAGAATCTGAAAAGGCTCATCATACACAAACAAACATTCCCAGGTGCTCATGACTGCTGCTTCACTAACACTGTCCAAATCTGCTGGCTCACCTGCCCTTGCGGTCACTCACCAATGCAATACTCCCAAAAGATGAGGCACCAACAAAAACAAACAAAAAAGAGACTCAGCAAATTTCAATCTTTCTCTCTCTCCCTTTCAATTCAAGATTCTTTTCAAATTTGACTAATTTATTTCCATTTGGCCACTTCATTATTTAGAATCTATCTGGAAAAGGGAGCATTTGCAAGGGCACTGCTCTCTGGCGAGACACTTCACTGGGAACAACCCTCCACTGTGAGAAACAACCTTCTACCCCTACCCTGCTTCCTGTCTTTTAACCCACTGAAATCTATGAGAAACATTCTTGTCTTATGAGTTTTGCTTCTGTAAAGGCCAGGGATGAAAGGCCTTACCAAAATATTTTTTAAAGTCAAGGACGCTGCACAAGCAAATGCCTCACCTAGGTGTACCTCCCCAACCAAGGAGAGAGAAGTTTGGTTTATTAGTTGTACTTCACAAGCTTTTGAAAAAAATCATTTTAATACCACATGATATTTGGAAAGGTAAATTTTACAGTTCATTGCAACACCTGCTGGTCCTAAATAACACCAGCTTTGGCCAATGAAATAAATACCCAAAGAATTAATCATCAGCAGGCACCCGGACAGTCAGGGTGCAATTCCACATCCATCCCGAGCTCATCGTAAGCCAGCACCAAACCCAGCGGCTTCCCAACCCTCCAACCGCTTCCCCTTTCTCTCTCTTGCATCAAATCTAGCAATTACACAACAGCACAGTAAAACTAACCAACTTAAAGTCTTGTAGAAAATTAGCTTGTTAGTCCTGGTTTGTTTTCTGTCCATCAGTGAGCTGATCAGGCGGCACAGACACGGCCACAAACTTTGCGGCAAAGGTGGATGGTGAGATGAGTAAAAATGATCCAACTCTGGCCTCACTTTTCAAGGAGCTGATTAAATAGAACCTAAAGCTGTCAAGCTCCAAAAAACCAGCACCAGAAAGTGAAGAGTCTTCATCCCTGCCCAACTGTACCCCATGCACTAGGAACCCACACACCTGGTTCCAGAGAAGAAACCGAACGAACAAAGGCAGGACCCACAGCCCCGCTGTGCTCTCCATACAGGCTGCAGCTACATCAAGGAAAAAAAAAATATTTGTGGTTTTGCTGTAAAGCACAGGCAAGAAGTAGAATAAAAATTACAGCCTCACTGAGTGCAGAAATGGAGAGAACTCTGTTATTTGGGAAATGCTTACGTTTATGTTTAGGGTTTATTCGTTAAATTACCAAAGCTACACCCCCAAAAGAAATGAGCCTGGAGTACACACGTGTGCAGGAGGCCAGCTGATGGCAGGCCCACTCCCCAAAACTGGAAGCTTTCCAAGGGTGAAGCTTCTGAAGAAGGTTATTAGCAGAGAATAAGTCTGGAATAGTTCTTTGGAAAAACAACCACAGAGCAAACATTTCAAGAAGGTAACACATTGGATTAAGTGAAACGAGCACTTTTCACTCTTTCAGAAAATTAAAGATTTTTATTACATTATTCTTTACCTTCATATTTTTGAGTCATAAAAACAAAGGCATTCAATGAGAATCACATTAATGTCTGGTTTTTCCTTTTCTTGATGGAAAGATGATAGGTTTTTTTTTTTTAATTCCCCCTCCCAATCTCATCGCACTAACATTTGAGATGTCGCTTTTGGCCATAGCCGTAACCCTCACTGAGGGCTCCGTACGCCTTTCAGTACCTGCTTTACAAACCCTCGGCTTCTACACCACACAGACAACGTGTTTTACTTTATTATTACAGGTCATGGAACACTGTAACAGCCTATCTTATGGTTAAAAAGATCAAAAAAGCCAAATATTCCTACTGCATAAAAGTGAGAAACCATTTCTAACGCATAATAAATACTTACACAGAAAGTTGTTTTTTTTTTCCAGAGACCTCAGTGAATTAACTTCTCACAACAAACCACAAGGAAGTACAATGCACTTGCAACTTCAGCAAAAACCTGAGTTTGCATTTTTAACCGTACAGTTGTAAAGGAAGCAGAAACTAAGACCAGTTGATTAAAGCTGCTCCTCCTGGCTAACAACAGGAAAAAGGTGATCAGCTCGAACAGATTTCTTTCAAAGGTTAAGCAGAGAGGGGAAGAGGGAGTTGTTGGCCTTGTTCAGTTTAGGTGAGCCTTCCTCATCTTCTCTCCCCTGGCCCCTACAAGCCATTTTCTCTATTTTATGAGCAGCTTGTCAACTTCAAATAGATAGAAAAGCAACCATAAAATTCTGTAGACGAGAAGGTGACGCTTACTTGTGCTATCCAGGGTAACCTGGAGAAGAATATCCCATTTCCTTCTCCCTATTCCAGTAGTTCCATTGCACAAAAAACCTCAATGTATCTAATGTATCTAAAAAAGCACGGTGAGAATTCAATGTGCAAGAGGCAGGAACTCTTGACTGAACTTCTCAACATTTCTCTCTCACAAGAGATTAAATTCAGTAAATGAAATCTACAAGAGTAAACCATCTTCAATTTGCTAAGACTGACACAGAAATGAGGCCAAGCCACAAAATCCTTAATAAACTTTGGTCAAAGAAACAGCCTTACAAATCCACCTACACACAGGCTTTCAGCAGAATCCATTCAGATCTCTGGAATGTAGAACTCAAACCAGGGTTTGTCGGCATCGATAAAATGCCCTTCATATCAAGCCTGAAGGTAAATATATACATAGCCCACCTAAGTATGGGTCAGAAATACACTAAAAGCCTCTAATAACAAGTGGGCAATAAGAAGTGTGAAAATTAACATTAAACGTAAGAAGTGTGACAGAAATTTGCATAAAGTTTTAATTAACAATATTATAGACAGCACATAAACTAGATTAGACATTTACTGTAAGCAGTATGCATAAAAAGTGGATTTTTGAAAACAGTTATTAATTCAGCCATTCTGTGATTTTGAGGCAGTCTCTACAGAATCTTAACCTACATAAAAACATCCCCCCTTTCAGGAAATACATGGAGTTAACTACAAGTTTTTATCCCAAGATTCATACTGCAATTACAGAGATTTTTCCGGTCACCACTAGGAAATACACTCTAACAGCTCAAGCAGGTTCCCATACTCAGTTCACAGGACAGTCCTCGACAGGCAGGCTGGCAACCACGAGACCCAAACGCTGCCACCCCAGGGGCATAGCTGGACTACCTGGAGCCAGCCGGGCTACCGAGCAGCTCTGTATTCTGAAAGCACATCCCCAGTACCAAGGGATCCGAACAGTACCATGCAGGATATTTGCACCCCACTATAATTTCAAAGGAGCTTAAGTGAACTATAAAGCCTTGAAGAGCCACCGAGAGCCTCTCCTACGCAAGACATGGTGCAGCAGCTGCTCTGAGAAGTCCCAACGTGTTAAAAAGCCAAATCATGTACCTTACCTCTAAGGTGTGAATACACACAAATAGCTAGAGATCTGCCCTCCTTGCTATCAGGATGGAATGATAGAGGCAGGTGATCCCCAAGGACCCGTATTTCCAGGATAAATCAGAGAACCCAGGGCCTGGAGAGTGCTTCTTGTCAGCCTGCAAAGAATCGGGCTAGGAGGAAAGCACTGCCAGATGCTGACTAAGAAAGAAGTTCCCCCAGACAGACAGACACTGACACCACACCTGCACGGAGCAAAAAGCACACTCAAACACAACCCCAATCGTAACAATGAGGCAGCTTCTATTTATGGCAAAGAAAAAGGATTCCCATTGCCTGACACTGTAAATTCACGGTTTTCTTGTGATCGCTCGTTCTGTGTACAAATCCAAACCCACTGTGCTTTTAGAAAGTATCATTTTCTGCAAACAGGAACCAGAAATCTTTGACAAAAAAAGGAGCACAAGCCTCCATTTAACATTCAGGAATATAATAATCCAGAAAAAAATTATACCGAACACATTTTTCTTATAATGTATCCCACGCTGCTAGAGAAATTTTCAAACTTGGGAATCTTTCACAATTTTTTTCTCGCATTCAAAAATAATTCTTACAGAACAACTGGATGACCGGAGGATATCATTATACTGCCTACAGTATAATTTCCTACTGCAGTACAAACATTGTTCCCAAAACCAAACAGGAAGAGGGGCAACTGTACATTGTGGTCACTTGGAGAAGGGTACTAAGAGAAGCAAAGAAGCTTGGCACTATACATAAAAGCCAACAAGCAGCACACTTATTAGCTCTCTCTTGCTATTGTAGAGCAGAGCAAACAGCAATTCATGTGAATAAAACAGTAAAATGAAGACACTGCAATTACCACCAATGCCCTTCCTCAACCTTCAAAATTATTTAGGAAATGAGTTACAAATACAG
The DNA here is from genome assembly GCA_011057875.1 of Pterocles orientalis. NCBI lineage: Eukaryota > Metazoa > Chordata > Aves > Pterocliformes > Pteroclidae > Pterocles > Pterocles orientalis. The sequence goes on along the minus strand of WKFP01014809.1, from coordinate 272,896 downwards.
ATTGGCAAATGGTTTGAAGAACAGGGTTAACTCCAGGAAAAAAAGGTTCAATTTCCATTTTTCACAGCTTAAATGCTTGTCTTCTTCAGTGTAATTTCTGAGAAGAGGAAATGGTTCAAAATTAAAAGTTTTGGAAGCTTTCCACTCCCTTTTACAAATGAGAGAACAAGGCCAGCTTTCACAGACAGCAGGTGGCCAAATTATTTCTTTATTTAAAGAGTTAATACTGAACGATAATTCTCCTTCAAATTTATGAATATTCATGAATCCCAAGGTTAGATTCTACACCGATTTTACAGCCATGCCTCAGACTCAGAGAAAAACCAACTCCAGCTTGAACAGTCACTTAGCTGTAGAACAGATTTACACACACAAATTTGCTCAAGTTTTCTCTAGTACACCTCTCCTTACTCCATGTCTGCTTCAATTACCAGGGCAGTATTTGAGCTCAGCGAAGAGCTTATCTCATTACTCACAGAGTCTACAGAAAGCAGAGGGCAAGAAGCAGAAATCTAACTTCCATCTCCCAACCGAGAACGCTGTAGTGCTACCTGGCCACTTCAGTTTGGGATCCACCAAGCCAGGGCTGCTGGTGCTTTGACACTCGCAGTTACGTTTCACTTTGCAGCCTGTAACGCAGCTGGAATTATTGACGGCGTGGGAAGCAGCTGAAAATACGATCTGAAGGGCTGTGAAAGGGAACAGCCTCTGTAAGAGCCATGCAGATCACCGCAAACAATCCAAATCCAACCTGCACTCAAGGTCTAATTTTAGGATTACAAGCTTTGACAATATCTCCTTAAAAATAACACATTCCTCCTTCAACAGCTGGGTCAAGTGTCATCGACAGTACTACCTGCATTTTACGCAGCAGATCTCAGTTTATTTTTCACTAATAATACAGCAAGTACCGGGTGTGTAATGAATAACAGAATACTGCAGAATTACAAAACAGCATAAGGTCAAGCCACTACGCACGAAACAGAAATTCTAAATGCAAATTAATCCAACATAGCCCTGAAAATACCTACCCTAACTCTCAAAAGGAATTTGTTCTCTGGGGTTTACCTGCTTAAAGCACTTCATCTTCTATTCTCACAAATAAAGAAAAAAAAAATTATCACCCAAGGTGTGCCTTAACAAAAAGGTAATCTGAAATAAATTCAGTTTATTAAGTATATCTGAGTAGCATTTTCAGCTGAATTAAAGACAGTAGGAGACATTTCTCTCCTTTCATATTTTCATTTTGGAAGAGAGGAAGATATCCAAGATTCTTGCCAGTGGATGTGCCTCAGAATCTGTCACTGACTAGAAAAGTTCAGCCTTGTCACTTAGGCTGCTTACTAGGCGACAGGTAACTCCCAACAGCTCAGAGCCCTCACAGATCAGCTTAAACACAGGACGAACTGCAAATAATACAACCTAAAACCCTGCAAGACCACAAAATATTAGCTATATTCTTTAAGCCACAGGATTTTCTTATACAATTCCAATTTTTAAAATTCAAAACTGACAAGAACTACGACATCCATATATATCTGTGCTCATATATCAGAGCTGATATTTTGGGAAGGTACCTGCTACTTACCATTACCCAATGATCTCATTAACTAAACTCAGTTTGCACTTTATTATTACGAAGCAGACGTCACCATGGGCAGTTTCTCCCATCCGCCCACACACCACAGACATGAAACCACACGAGTAAATTCAGTAGGCCAAAGGTAAATGCTCATCATGACAGAAATCAGAGGAGAAAAAAAAGTTTAATTCTCCGTGTTACTACTGGTAGAAGCTGAGAGACTAATTAACACTTTTACTTCACGACATGAATTTCCAGTGAAAAGGATTATTCAGGGAACAGTGCAAGATCTGCAGAGCTGGATCTGTCCATACAGCCAAAACACGACTGTTTTCTTCAGTTTAAAGTGTTCAGCACACGGGCTGCTAACACAAACTACAAGCCTGTAAAGAAACAGGAGACTGCTTTAATATCACACCTACGTTCGCCAATGCCCATTCACAGAATAAAACTTCAGTGCCATCCCTCACAGCCACCATACTTGCACACTCATCTTAAAAAGTCAGCATATGGTCTTAATTCAACTATCACAACTGGTAACAATTAACATAAGGTTACTTTAACCCTCATAAATAAAGCTACATGTAGTTGTACATTGGTGACTAATAAGTTACTATAAAATTCTAAAGCAGGAAACATATATCCTAAAATCCTCTACGCACCACACTGGAGGAACTTTTTGGCCAAAAATCAAAGTTTTACGCTAAGCTCTACTGCTCAGCAGTCAGGCTCAGAGAGGAACTGAGGATGTGGCTTCACGTTACATTTTATTCTCAGCTTGCTGAGGGCTGTTACTGAAAGCAGCATCCTGCTCCTACCTGCTCTGCCGTCACATGTCACCTCCCTGCCCCTCGTGCCCGATCTGGAGATAGAATCGGTTCAGTGAGCTGATCTGGCAAAGTGGGGGAGGCGAGGGGGGAGATGGATAGCTGGGTTTTCTGACAGATCAGGTCACCAAACCAATTAATCCCAAGGTCACTCTAATTACTTTAAAGTACACCACAAATAAGGGAGGTAACATTCATTTCAACAGCAATATACAGTTATGTTTCACAAAGCAAAATGTAAAGCTGCTCCTTGAAAGCTCAAGTTGGTCGTAAGGTTAAAGATGATGGTTTAGACCTGGGTCTTGCCTTCAACAGGTACCAGTGCAAGGACTGCAAACTGTGGGTTTTCCAGGAAAGAGTCTGTTACTACCTAGCTGCTAGTAACAGTAACATATTCATTTTGTTTCATGTTGAAGACAGCCACAGAAAAGAAGGAAGCTTGGTCCTCCAGTCTTTCAAAATTGGCTAACATCTGAAAACCTTGTCCACTCTGGAGGGCAACAGCACCCAGCAGCAGTGATGGTCACTGTGCCACCTTTCTGTCTCATGAACAGGCAAGCGATGCCAGAGATTTGAGTCTTGCCAGCATGATTCCTGTTTCTTCTTCAGCTTTGGGGTTAGCATTTGCAGCTGTGGGTGCAAGTCCTGGAGCATCCTCCAGAAGTGTTGAGCCCTTTGTGAGGTTCATGGAGAGCCCTGCCCTGTCTGAAGTGCTTCTTCTGGGTGCAAGAGTGGGTGCCAAAGCCAATTGGACAAGACTCTTGGGCAGGCTGGCAAGAGTCCCTGGAACGGGAGCATGGCAGCCAGTTGCTGTGAAGGAGATGGGCGAGTAGGAGTTTTGTCCAGTTTCCAATTTTGCCTCCAGCAAAAAGAAGGTCCACAGAGGCAGGGCGAGTCAATGTGCTAGAAACCCGCGAGAGCTGCAGTTATGGGACGATCCTATGGGCCTTCAACTCAGAAGAGCCACAAAGAAGAAAAAAGCATGCAAGACAAAAAAAATAAAATAAGAAAGGAAAAAAAACCCAGTGAGACTGCTCTCATCATCAGCAAGTATTCCAAATCCTCGTGAGATGCCAAAACAGCTGCCTGAACTAGGTCCTCCCCACCTCAGAACCCAATGGAGCCCTAAGGCAGCCCGGAGACCAATCTAGAACCATAAAGCAAGCTAGAACATAGTCTAGAATCACAAAGCAGCTAGCTCGTGCTCTAGAACCACCTCCCTGCCAAACCCCCAACTCCAGAGCTCATACCTGCACCAACTGCACCAGCACCGCCCCAGCTCCACAAACACCTGCCCATAATGGACTCGCTGCCTGTCAAAGGCCCTGATGAGGGAAGGCCTTGGGATGTCTCAAACATCTTGGCTGTACAAAGGCAATAGGCAATATTCCTACTTCTTGCTGAAAAGCAGCAAAGAACGCACCAAGGGCTTTACTCCCCTCACTAACCAAGGACAAACTTTTGCTCAACAAGGTCATCGTCCCCAGCTCAAAGGCACCAACAGAGAAAGTTCAGCCAAAGTGAATCCAACACACTGCACCACCACCCACCCAACTGGTTGAAAGGTTTCATGCTGCCCTTCCCCCTCTTATTAAGGGGACACCCCTCTCCGCTTCCTGTGCAAATTATGGCCCATCGCTTCCCATATTAATTGGACAAAGTTAGGCAGAGACCTGAGAACTGTTGTCTATGAAAGGTGAATAAACAAAGAGAAGGCTGCACCCAGCACCTGAGGACTCCCAAAAGAGACTAACAAGGATAGGCCCATCTGAGGATCCGAAGGATGGGGAAAAATCCTTTCTGACTCTCTGGAAACTTTTCTCTCTTCTCTCCTTTTCCTTTCTCTTTTCTCTTCAAGCATCTCTCTATTTCTCTCTCTGGCACGTATGGGAACACCTGAGGTTTATGCCAGCTCCTTTTGAGGCTCGTTCAGCAGGTTTCCTTATTGTGATCAGTGATTGCTCGTTCTAATACCAATAAGCGATGGCAAGTTTTGTAAGTGGTTGTGGTTTTTAGTATTGTTGGTAGTTGTGCTGCTGTCACATTGCTGTAAGTTTAGGTGCTGTCAGTGGGTGATGGTGCTGTTGTTAGGAGTTGTCTTTACCAAGTCATTTGGTTTTCTGTGACTGTTACATTTTTACATCCCACGTTTCCCTTTTCCCCTAAAGATTATACACATTACAGTTGTAAGCCAGTATTCGATTGTTTGGTGTTGTTTCACCTTTACTTGCCCCAAGAGGATCCACAGAACCTCCACAAACCCCACTCACCCCCCCCACCACCCCAGGGTGGTTTACGGGCTGGGTCACGACACTGATCCCCAAACTCCAGCCTCTGGAACAGACCCAGACCTTAGGGCCCAGCCCCAGGTCTAACGTCGCCAGCAAGCACGTTACTTTCCCCTTTCCAAGCACAGGGAGTGGAACAGGCAGAGCACCCCGAGTGCTGGCACTGTCTGCCAGAAAATAACCAGCACCATCTCAAGACAAAGTTCCTTCAGTGTAGAGGAACAACCAGACTTTATTTCAACAGGAATACAGGCGAGATAAAATTGGATAAAGCCAAAAGGCAGCAGGTTCTACATCCCTGAGGTGAAAAACGCCACCATGCATTTAGATAAAGTCATCATAACGACTCCTCAAGTTTTCTGAATCTATCCTTCAGCAGTAATATTCTACCTATTTTCTCTTCTATTCTGGATATTCAGACAGAAAATTATTTGAGTGGGAGTTAGCTTGCTCTTCTGAAAGAAAATGACAAAGGCTTGCTACTAAAAAGCATCTGTGCCTGTTCCATTATTAAAGGTCATTTTCTTTCAGTTGTCTCTGGCAGAGAACGTTACATTCTCTTAGCGTTGGTACTTCTGTGACCAGCAGCTCTGTACACATCCTCAGGACTCCACACACTTTGTAAGGAGTCCCAATGTAGAAGACAATGCCTACCACGTGTAATTCAAAACTCAAGCCTCTGATATTCCTGAAGCAGCTGACTACAGCTCAAGTCATTTTAAAAAAATAAAATGCCAGTAAATTGTCTGTGTAGTACTACTACTATCTGTACCTCCCATAGCTGCCTGCTATCCCTGCTCTGTTGATTAATCTTTTAACCACTGTTTTAATAAGAAGTCATTGAAAACATTCTCTCTCTTTAGATTTACAAACAGAACAAGAACCTGACTTGAAAACTCACCCACTCCATTTTCTAATTTTTTTTTCAAAAGCACTCCATTTAGTCCAAATGCACAGAAGAAATTCTAGCCCATTAACATCCATCAGCTAACAGAAGGGTAATGAATTCATCAATATTGCTAAAATGCGTGGGGACGATATCATGCTGAATCATTTAGTAACTACATCTGCAGCAAGAAAAGCTCAGACAAGCCGCCCTACTGTCAGCAACCATCTTCCTGAAGGAGGAAAAATGAATGTATTAAGATCACCCTCAATTTTTGTTATTCCTCTTGACGAGGCTGGTAGTGTCTCTACACACCAGTATTTGCATGTCAGTCAAATAATGTCTGATGTTGCTCCCCTCTGGACATCGGCTTACGTAGCCAAGCCACCTGCACACTTGCAAGAAGCTTTCATTGCTCATTTTTCTGCAAACGACATAAGGACCTGGTTTTTCCCTGCTTGTTCACATCCAGGTCAAATATGTTTAAGACTTAAATTGACTTTTCAATTTGCAAAGAAAAAAAAAAAACCCTAAAAAACAAATTCCCCACACATTGTTCTCATAACAGCAAAAAGGTATTTATTCTTTAAGAAAAAAAAAACAAAAACAAATCAGACTTAATAATACAAAGAAACAAAATTATCCCTAAAGTGTAGATTAGAAACTGCTTGTTTTGCCGTGTTCGGCTATGCCAAGTCTGGTCTTCTCTGGTTCACTGCAGTTTTCAAAATGACAGTAAGTACATTGCACTTCTGTTTACACTTTCAGTTCTAATGGTATCTACTCTAATTAAGTCCAAGAATAAAAAGGCTTCTGTTAAGGTAGCCTTTATGAACCAAGTGCAATTAATTCAACTCTCAATACCTTAGCTTCCTTAATATAGATAATGTCTTAGAATACATACACTTACACATGTGTCTACATATCCTTAACTCCCACGGCCTAATTCAATTAATACTATTAAATCTTTAATGCTTAGCTTCAAAGGCTTTTTTAAATTTTTAATAGCTCTCATAGGTTAGCACAAATGTTTTAAGTCTTTCTACTATATTTTAAATAAACTCCTCTTTTTTTTCCACTTTGATGTTTGCCTTTTGACAACCCTATACACTGTGAAGCTCCTGGAACTTTGTTTTCTGTGAAATGATGACATTACAAACTCAGAAAGATATGTTAATCACTGAGCTGGAATCAGGGATTTTTTTTCCTCTCATTTGCCCTCCGGGCTGGGAGTTGGCAGCAGAACCATTTTAATCAAAACAATGTAGAAACCCACGAGGAGAGAGAATGCAACCAAGAAGGAGGGGGCTCTTATTTGCATCTAAGCATGTAAGCAG
>WKFP01014809.1:234193-259680 GCA_011057875.1 Pterocles orientalis | reverse complement strand
AAAAAAAAAAAAAAAAAAAAAAAAAAAAGCTGCACAGAGAGTGCCAAAAAGCTCTGTAAAAATTCTAAAGAAAAACTTGATAAATATATCCCTGCAGTTTCAAATTTGATTTCCTCACTCTATTGTTTCTCATTTCCTGAGAGCTGGCTTGGTGGATCACATTTTCTGCTTCTGTCTCCAGTGCTTGTAACCAAACAAGACTGAATCTCATTATCCTGATGCATGGCTCTAGCTGTATGCAATCCGATCTCTAAATCACAGTCATTTTCACTCCATTACCGATTTTCCTTCCCACTCCTAACCTATAGCCCTTCAGAGGAATCAATTTGAAAACAGAGACTAGCATCATCTAATGAAGGTGTGTTTAATGGTTAGCACTCGAGTCTGTATTAAGTAACCATGTAAGAACCTGCCTCGTGTCTCAGGAGGTTGGGCACCCTCCACTCGCACCAACTCCAGTGGGAGCTGGCATTTCTCAGCCACAAAGCCACATGCTTCCACATGGGGTAAACAGGGACTTAGGTCCTTTAGTGCCTGATGTTGGAAATCTGCTAATTGAATGAGAATCTGGGCAAACGCAGTCATTATTGTCCTTGGAGCCAAAGCAGCGAGACATTTCTCAACAAGCACAGGCCCTCTTCTGAATTTTCAGAGCTGTCTGCATGTTGCTGACAGCGATACAGAATATATTCAGACCCGTACAAAGTGACGGTCACCCCAGGTTGTTCCCTTCTGGATTCATGAATATTTCATTCGAATGTGCAAAGTCTGGGTTACACTCTTGTCTGCTTTGATTAGACTCATGGATCCATGGGGTCTGCCCCCCTACCACACATACAGGAATTTGTCTACAAGCCAAGGAGAACCAAAATAAAAGTTTAGTTCCCATCATATTTAGCTTGGTTTAGGTTATTTCTTCAAATGTCCTTAAATAAGTGTAGTTAGGAAGAGGAAAATCAGAAAGATGATGGATGGGGGAGAGTACAATCCAGTAATCCTGTGCCCGAGTTCATCTGGAATCGATCCAAGTTCAATCAGAACAGAGCATGCTTACAGCCAGCATGAGGGTTTTGGTTTCATTTGTGATGCAGACAAACTTGTAGAACTGTTTCCAATGCAAATATACATTTCTACAAGTTCCCAATTAATACACCTCTAATACAGGCTTTCAAAACAGACGCTTCTGAACACGTTAGCAGATTCATGAAAAGAGAATGCAAGCCCAGCACATTCTGGTTTTCTCAAAATGAACATGCACTGACAGTGCAAGGGGCAGTGACATTTGAAATGTGCTTAGATCTAGTAATTACCAACTGTTGTGCTTCTTCAGAAGTTACAGCCATTCTCCTCCACGGGCACCTGCCCTCATTCCTTTCTCCTTACTGCTCCGTAGGTGCAGTTTCTCCCCGTGCCACATCCAGAAGCCAAGGCTACTGCCCTGCTTACACTAAATCCCACTGAAGCCTTGGGGTGAAATTCCACAACAGTTTTAATTGACCTAAGTCAGAGTGTTGTGGTTCCTGCCCTTCCTCCACCGCCCGTTCCCATTCCCTCCCCACCACCACCACCAGTTATACCATCTGTGGTGAAGACTAATTACTTTTTTTTGGGGGTAGAGGGTTACTTCTCAGCCAGTTGAGCTCCCTGAACCAGCTCACCAGACGGTCAGATGAGCGCCCACATCAGCAGAAAGGAGGGGACAGGACCATGGCAAAGCCCCGCTGACTAGCGAGGAGGTATTTTTCTTGTTTAATAAGACACAATCAGCACATTTGACCTAAAGAGCCTGGATTTGCTGCTTGTTCCCACGCTGGGAGCACTCACCCGTTGGGACTGTCTGCGTAGTTTTAAGTGGCAGACTCTGTCCCGGGGTGTTTGCAGCAAAAATTGGCTCATTTTGTGTCACCATCTGGTTCCCCAAAGCAAGATAAAGTCAGAGCCCATAAACCCATGCTGGAGGACAAGGATTCCCATGTGGTTGGTACACTTTGTACTATCCCTCTTGACTTCCCTCTGCAGCAATGAGAAGACTTCCCGCCAGGAAGGAGCTGATGGACAACATCACCCATCAGCGTTCCTCTTCATCATTCCTGCAGCCACCCAAAAGAATGTCACCCAAAGATCCAGGCCCTCCCTTTCGCCCCGGGCCCATCCTCAGAGCAATCAAGGCTTCGCAATAACAGACAAACCGCAGGATGACTTGTGTGTTGCTTGTGGAACTCATGTGGCCGGGGATTATCCTCACTCCTCCCAGATGTTTCTCACCTTGAGGGAAACTGCCCTGCAAGGCTCATGATGAGGAAAGTGTCAGGAGAGCAAGAGGCAATCAGGTCTCCTCTCCTCGGGGTGGGCTGGGACAGAGGTTTAGGCTGGTCCTACCTGCGTTAGGACAGGGAGGCAAAAGACTTTGTACATTAGTAGAAGAGGGTGGGGAAAAGTGAAGCATCCCTGCAACCAAGCAGCCAACCAGTGGTCACTGGTGTTAGAGGACACGGTACACTCGTGCACAAAAAGTTTAATTTTTAAGCACAAAAATTTTCACATTTAAGCACAAAAATCCAGGGCCCGTGAGAAAAGCATCACCTTGCCCACAGGGGGAGGTATGTGCAGTGATTCACCTACCAGGTACCAACCAGGGGTACCAACACTGAAATTGCCGGTATCACACCGGTGTGGTGCTCAGAGATGTGGGGCATCATCTGGTCCAGAGGAGCTTCCTCCGTGTGTGCTCTGCGGCCGGAGCACCCGGCCATGAGCCACGCCTGTCGGGAAAGCCCCATCAGTTTATAACCCTGGGGACCGAGCTGTATAGCTACAACATATGGCTACAGACATATTAACTCCGAAATTTCGAACTACTGCTCTCAGTCATAGTAGCAAAGACGGGACCCCTGAAGCAGAGCGAGTACTGGAAGCTGCAGGCGTTCTGAGCTCTGTCTGTTTTAAGCCAAGAGATTTTTAACACAGTGCTGCCGTGTCCCCGCATTACAGCTCGATGCCCATCACTGATTATCACAGCTGAAAAGCTGTTAGTTTTTCCCCTTGACAGATGAAAACTAAGGGCTGTGTATTTGGTTTGTGTTTGCACAGCACCCAGCCAGTCGCTTAATTACTTGGCCCCATTTCTAGGTTTCTGATTCCCACTTCTGCAAGTGACTTCCTCCATTCCCAGGCTCACAAATCCAGTTGCAACTTTCATATCTGCATTCACGCCTGCGACTCTGAGCTTGTTGCTGCCGCCCCATCACAAAGAGCATCTCATCCTCAACAGGGCTTTGCAAGTGCTTTCATAATGCAAAAAACCCGAACCTCACAGAGCTGTAAACACATGGGGTCCATGTGTAATCAACAAGCAGATTGAAAAAATTCACCAGCTCGGCTGAATTCATGACAAGCCATCAGGACTCTGTAAAGCAAGCGAACGGCAAAGCACTGCAGGCAAGAAGTTTTCAGGATCGCGTTCAATTCTAACACCATCCGACCAAACTGCTCCATGGATCAGTCCTGCTGAGCAACTGCTCTGGGAGCTCCTCAAAACTTGGCTGAAAAAAAAATAAGTCCATTTTCAACAACAGGAGGTTTCAGTAGCCATTCGAGCATCGTGGCTAGTCGAGCAGGTTATAATTGGCTGTAATTAATACTCCTACGAGCTTCCACATTCTTATAAACTGAATGAGATGGAAAAATACAGGATTGCTCCCCGAGCTTGCCAACGTTAGAGGAAGTCAAAGGAACCCGTTCCCTTCTGATCTTTAGAAATCAAACATCTCTGTGATCAGAGGAGGTAAAAGGCAAACCTCAGCGCTGCTGGGAACTGGCTGTGCACAGCGCGGTTTCTTCTGGGGCACAAACCACAACGGCCTCAACCTCAATCAGAAATAACTGCAAAGCAAGTTGCTACAGACCATAGGTTTCCTCTGTCCCTCCAGAAGCCTCTTTTTACACTTGCAGAGCATGTTGGGGGGAGCAGGGGGGTGTAAATCATGGTGCAGCCACAATGGATTTCAGCAATCCTGAAAGTGGCCTTCGGTGAGGTGCATAAACTGAATAACCTAATCAGTGGGGGTGAGAGCCAAATAAGCCTGAAGTGCCTGATGCATTGAAACCCCCCATCTGTCACCGGTGGGCCGGAAGAACAGCTCGTGACACCTGCACAGCTCGGCTTAAAAGAGCTTTACACTCGGCAAGATCTTAACCCCTTGGAAAGGAAGGGCTGCGCTGGACAGATTATTTCTTCCACCAAAGCCAATCTGACCCCCAAAAGAAAATTCAGACACTTCAACACAAACACCCTGTGCGTCTTGCTCTCTTATTCTGCTTGCGATCCTCCGTCACGGGTGTGTTGCGAGGAGTGGGTCTGCAGCAGCACTGCACTTGGTTATCATGAGGAAGAAACATGAGATTCCAATGTCTGTCTCCAGGCAGGGCAAGACCTCCCGTTTTCCTCCGAGATCAGAGCCTGGGGGGGGGTCAGGAAACTGGAGATGCTGTCATGGGGAGGTGCCTCTTTGAAGGTGCATCTGCTCACCCATTTCCAATACTTGTCCTCCAGCATTCACCATTGCCCACCACTGGTGCTGGGATTCTGGACTTTGTTTTTAAGCGGGATGGATGCTCTTATCTTCCCACCCGCTGGCTCCCAGCTCTGCGCTTCAAACCTACGTGTATATTGTCCAGGAGAGCAGAGGCTGAGTGCAGCACCCACATGCTGCTTCCCAGCTCTCCTGAACGGGCTGTCGTGGGTTTCTCCCTGCATGCCTTTCCCTAGACTCTCTGTAACTGCCGTGTTTTACACCCTTGGGGCTAAACCCTCTCCTAAGCCTTGTAGGCAGCTGGCATGCTTTTTAAGCCTTCAGCACCCAGAGCGCATCCTACACAGGTAGATTTAAACATACGCTGAAATGATTTACTGCACCAGTACCCGCCCCTGCCCTGGGGAGCCAAGACCAGCGCAGATGCAAACCGCTGGAGGTGGCATTGCTGATCCCAGCTGAGGAAGCAGCAAGCAGACACCGACCTGGGCTGCAGAGCTATCCCGATTTAGCTGGGACAGGGTTAACTTTCTTCATAGCAGCCCCAGCTCCCAGGCAAGTCCAGAGAGCCTGAAATCCCTGCAGCAGGCAGGACCAACAGGGCTGTTCAGCATGATGCATTCAGGAGCCTCCTCCCAAACGCTTCTACAGCACAGCAGGACATCGTGATGTCACATTAATGTGACAAGACAACAAGTGGATATAACACACATCCTGCTGCCACCTCATCATTAGCTGCACGAGCTGGCCAGGTGCTCAGACAGGCAAAGCCTGTAGTGACCAAGATGGTCAGCTCCCCAGCAAAGCCCCAAAGCCAGCAAAACCCAAACCCAGTTCCTCTTTCAGCCTGAGGGGAGAAGGGGGAAGGAAGGGGGGAAGGAAGACAGCAAATCTGCATTTCAGACACTTGCTGAAAGGAACACTTTCTATAATCACAGACACAACAGGGTATTTGCTACATACTTTGCCAGATATTGCAAGTGCACCTATGTGTATGCATGTGCCATATACATCTACATGGGAAAGGTTTTGATTACCTGAGCTAAAGTTAGAGCCTTACATCACCCCACCCACGAGCCCTGCTGGAGCCATGCTGCCAGGTGAGCCCAGCCACACTGTTCCTTGCCATCAGCGTCACAGGGAGGTGGCCCAGGTCCCCACTTTCCTGGGGGTCTCAAACTCCTTCATTGAAACACGTGCCATCATTTCTAGCACTGCAGGAGTGTTTCTAGAGAAAGCAGTGCCTTGGCTTTCCATTTAAAATGAAGAGTTTGCTGATAGGAGTGCTGCGTGTAGCATTTATTAAGAGGCAGAAAGCAAGAGCACGTATCCTGGAGCTAACCCCCAGGCAGTTTTTCTTCAGAACAGTCAGGCCAGACCCTGATCTCATTTACACAGGCGGATATCTGGAGAGGCTTCAGTGAAATTACCCTGCTTTTCCACAACCCGTGTGTCAGAAACTGCAATCCAACACAGCCCCAGGGAAGAATCCACCAGTTTTATTGTGGCCTCCCAAAAAAAAAAAATCTTTGCTCACTCCTTCCTCTTGCCTTGCACAGGCAAAAGCACCACTCAAGAGACTGGCATGAGAGAGTGCTGTGCCACCAAAGCAGCAGCAGCTTTATTCAGCTCAGTTTTCTAGAGAAGAGACGCTGATGCAGTAGGACTGTGTGGACAGGAATGGGTGAATCCCCCTTGTAACCTTTGAGGCTGTTTGCTCATTTCAGACCACACTGATGTCAGGCTGGACAATTTTCAAAGCTACTTCATTTCTAAACATTTCCTGAAGATAGGCAGCTGGGGAGGGGATAGAGATCATAGCAACGAAGAACAGCTCAACCCTATATCAGACTTCAGAGAATCCACAGACCTGCCACCTCAAGGCCCAGCTGTATAGGAAAAAAAGCTGCACTGGCCACTGTGGCAGCAGGAATAAATCACAGTGAAAGCAGAACTGGGGGCTCTAGGAGCACTGGGGGGACTTCTGAGTGCATCCTCTCCTTCCCCGCAGGAAAGGGCGGCGGAGCAGCCGGAGCATCCAAGGAATCCACAGCTGCACCTGCATCCGTCCGGCCAGACACAGAAGGCTTCAGTGCTCCGTCCTCCCTCCGCTTCCTCCCTCTTGTCTTCCCCATCTCTCCCTGAATAGGCGGTTTCAGGAGGAGCACAGTGCCTGGATTCTCTGGGGTTTTACAGCACATCCGCCCCTCCATGCATTATCCCGCCGGGCCCCGCTCCAGCAGCATCGCCAGCCTGGCCAGGGATGCGGCCACACGCACATGCCCAGCACAGGGAAGCGGCAGGTGAGCAAACCACCTCTCTCCAGCCTCTGTCCCTCCACCCCAGGCTGTCCCCATGGCTGACCCACACCATCTGCCCTGGCACTGCCCAAAAACCCACCACGCAGGGCTCCTCCCCTGCACACCCGCTCGCCTCGGCACCGTGAACTCTGCGGTGGAGTCCCAGGTCACCTCTGCACCCGTGGTCCCCCACATCCCTGCCTGGAAATCATCCCCCAGGGCACGTCCACCCCCAGAGCAGCCCAGCAGTGACCAGGCACCTGCCCAAAGCAGCCCCCCAGCCGAAGGAGCAGGGTGGGTACGGTGCCAAAGGAGGAACCACAGCCGTTCTTGCCACACTTCCAGAGGAAGGCATGACGTGAGCTCTGGTTTAATTGGTTATTAATAACTTCTTTGTTAACAAGCCAGCCCTAAGGAGGAACCAAAATTCAACTACTTCTCTGGTTGAGAGCTCAGCCACCCCTCCGCAAGCAATCATTCACAATTTCTCCCTGCTTCATTTTTGTTCTCAGATATCACAGACCTCCCTGGTGAGTCACGGCGGTGACATCGCAGTCCCCTCACCTACGCACATGGCTCAAGACTTCTTTTTTTTTTTCTTTTTAAATCCTAGAAAAATAACAGATGCTGTTGGTGAGGGGGAGCTTCTCAGAATCTGTTCAAGCACCAGGCTGTGTCTGGATATGACCAAACTCACGGTTCCCCCAAAACCAGCCCTCGGGGAGCTGCAGAGCTCCCTGCCCATGGGTGGGTGCTGGTGCCACCCCATCTGCCTGCTCAGGGCCAGGAGCCTTCCTCCATGGCAAACACTGACAGCAAATCACCTCCACACCCAAACCCCACACCTCCCTGCCTGGTTTCTTTGGAGCTGCCAGTTAAAGGAACAATTCTGATTTCTCTCCTGTGCAAATCAGAGCAGTGATGGGACCCTCTCATGCAGCATGGTGTGTTCCCAGCCCCAGCTCTCCAGGGGTGGCTCTTGAGGACCCACAAGAGATGGCAGAGGAACCCCCATTCCCACACATGCTGCAGCACCAGTCTGCCCAGATGACACTGTCACAGGGACCCCACCTTCCCCAGAACCCACTTCAGCAGCCCAACACCAGGGAGGAAGATGGGAGGCCAGACGCCACAGCAGCTTCTTGCCCCAGAGCCTCCATCAGACATTCCCAGAGCAGCACCAGCAGGTTCAGCAGAAAACATGGCACACCCAGCTTGACTTAGATGGGGGCACCCAGTAGGTCCCAGCATCACCCCCAGATATGTCCGTGACCCCAGTGAGGTCCCAGGAGGGCCAGCCTACCCCAGCCACAGAGCACACAACATCTGCTTCCAGATGGACACCAAGCACCCAACCCAGGCAGACCTGACAGCTCGGTCCTCTCCAGGTCACGTCCAAGGAAACCAGCAGGATCTCAGGAGCACCTCATCAGTCCAAACCCAGCTACCCCCCTCCATTTCCTTTTATAGGACCCAGGGAGATGACTAGCCTTGAGCTGTTGCTGGCTCTGGTGATTAACTCATTAACCATTATCATCTCTGCAAATGATCCTCACCTGAGTCTCCATCACAGCCTCTCCCTGAACCCAAAGAGAGGCAGTGCCTGACCCCAGAGCCAGGTACTGGCACTGGTCACACCTGTCAGCCCAGAACTGAGTCCTGGGAGCCCCATGGGAAGTGTTCAATGTCAGTGTCCCTAAGGCTGCTGCTCAGTGACCCTTTCCTGCAGGTTTGGGTTGAATCCCACACCTGAGACTTCAAGATGTCCAGTCCTTTTCCAGACCCACCATCAGACCCAAGTGCTAAAAGCGAGGTCCCACCACCAGCCCCTGCCCTCAGGCTTCCCCCATGGGATCTGGGGACCATGGTCCCACTTCCCATCCTACCTACACCATAGGCTAGAGGGACCCGCTCTAATTTACCAACCCCAAAACCCTAATACCAGCCCCAGTCATCCATGGTGACACTGAGGAGATGTGGCTCCATGGCTGGAGGCCATCGGTGCCTCAAGGGGTCTCTTGTGGCCATGTTGGACTAAGTGTGGCAGACTGGCTCTGGGTCTGCTGGCTGCCCCCCTTCCCTAGGGGTGCTGCAGGACCATGAGGGGCTCGGAGGGGTCTGACACTCAGTTACACCAGGGTGTAAACGCTGACACAAGCTCCTCGGTGTGGGCTGGGCTTTGCAGACAATTGGGGTTTGTGCACAAGGGCAAGTCTGATGCTCAGGAGATACCCACATGGCCTCTGCTCCAGGGGGAAAGTGCTGACTCTGAATTCTTGCTCTACAGGCACTGATGTGGCATTTTCTAGCCCAGGATGTTGCTTCCTCACCGCGTGGGACCTCAGCGGGCCATTCACGTCCTCAAGAGACGGGAGATCCCCATTGCATCCCGTGCCCTGGCCAGGGGTCAGTCCTGGTCCTGAGGCACGCAGGCAGCGATGGGTGATGTGACACCTCTGTGTGGTGTGTGCATCGGTGGCACCAGCTGCTGACCTGCCTTTCCCCATGCGCAGCATCCCAGGAGTGAGCTTAGAGCTGGGCTGGATCCCCGCAGCCCCGCAGCCCAGCCGTTCCCAGCCAGCAGCCTGAGGCCAGCACTCCCCCCCTGGCCCCGCTCGCTGTGCCCGTGCAGGACACATATTCCAGTCTCCAAGGGCTTGCTGGGTGGCAGCTGGTGGCCAGTGCAATGGATCATCCATCCCTCTTCCTCCCCTTCACCTCATCTTCCCAACTCCATCCCCAGCCAAACACAGACCCGGCAGCACAGCCGGCGCACAGGCTGTGCGTGGGTGTGCGGAGACCACGGCGGCCGCCGCAGCCAGCCCACGGCACGCTGTGCACGGCCACTCGCCTCGCTGGGCAGCTCCCGGCTGCTGGGGACAGACAGAGCCACAGACTGGGGGGTTTTCTTAGGAAATCTGCCCGTGGTGTCCCACAGCCCCTTTCTCTGCGGCTCGCTCCGGGCAGTGTGCGTTTCCTTGTGCAGCGGTGCAGGGGGAAGCGTGGAGGGGCAGGATCCGTCCCTCTGCCCGCTGGGTCCCAGGAGCAAAGCCCCTGCACATGCCCAGGGCTGCAGCAGGAGCATCATCCCGCCCTCCGCCATCCAGGCCTGGCTTAAAGTCCTGCCACAGGGCAAAGCCAGGCTTGGGACACCCCCTCCTCTCCTGCCCTGCCCCTAATGGCATCTCGGGGATGCTCATAAGCCCACAGCAAGGAGCACCGGCCAGAGAGGGGCTGGGGAGCCCGGCATCACCTCCTGAGCAAAGCTCCCCAGCCCGCAGCGGAAGGGGAAGAGGCTCCCCTCCCTCCTCTTCCTCCCTGGCTGCTGCGCGGGGATTCTGCAGCCAGGTAAACACAGGATGTTGATGAAACGGGGCTCGGGGCTCGGCACATTGGGCAACTCACGGCATCCGATGCACAGCCCAGGGGCAGCCACAGAGAGGGGAAAGGTGACCCTCCTCTGCCTGTCCCCAGGGTCACAAAAGTCCCCTCTGTGGAGGGAGAGGTGGGTGGGCGGTTGGTCAGATCCAGAGCAGGGTGGGATCCCTTTCTGGGCTCCCTGCCACGCTCTGCCATGCACCCTGGGGTGACCGTGGCACCTCCTCACCCCTCGGCATCTCCCTGCAAGCCGGGCTGATGCTTGCAGCGTGCAGCACCGAGCACCTTCCTCTGGGCTGCAGGCTTTGACACCCAACCAAGGTGACCGTGTGGCAGCTCCTGGGTCCCTCTGAGCAGCAGG
Organism: Pterocles orientalis; assembly: GCA_011057875.1. NCBI lineage: Eukaryota > Metazoa > Chordata > Aves > Pterocliformes > Pteroclidae > Pterocles > Pterocles orientalis. The sequence goes on along the minus strand of WKFP01014809.1, from coordinate 249,109 downwards.
GACACGCAGGGTGCAGGGATGGGGGTACAGACCCTCCTGGATCGCACCCTCCCAGGCGTCGGCTCAGCACCCGCCGCTCGTGGCTGGCATTGCGGGGACAGGCTCTTCCCTGCTCTGGTACAGCATGTGCTGTACGAAATATTGCTGTTGGACAAGGCACAAGAGGAAAGATGCTGGGGGAAAAAAAAAAGAAAAAAAAGACACTCGTTTTGATATTTCTTGGACGTCCCAGGCCAGCAGTTAGTCAGCTGTTGGCTCCCGGACTGAGCCTTGCGGGGCTCTGCAGCCTTATGGCTGGTGGCCAGGCATCACAGGGGTCCCTGGCTTCGTCTGGTGAGCATGGGATGGCGCAGATTTGGGGCTGCTCGTGAGCAGGCAGAAGGGTTTTCCCCAGGAATGAAGCTGGAAGTCAGGAGGCGATGGGCACCTGCAGTTTTGCAGTACAGGATGCTGGCGGGCCCTTCGAGGGGTGATGCCACCCGGGTACCAAGTGCCAGGCTGGGTGCTGCGCCCTGCCTGGGACCAGGGCACCCTGTCCCGCTCCGTGGCAGTGAGTCAGGATGGGGCACCCAGAAGCCAGCTGAATGCAGGAGCATTGGCTCCCAACCCAGAAACGGGGCTGCAGGCTGCTCCGGTGTCACCCCGGCTTGATCCTCGCATGCGGGTGTCATCCCGCAGTGACAATGGGTGCTCAGCCAGAGACAGCTGGCTACAAGCGAGCCATGAGGGAGCCACAAGCAAGCTACAAGCGAGCCATGAGCGAGCCACGGAGCTCCTCCAGACCAGAAGGGACCCAGTCCCCAGACAGGGATTGGGGCTGGGGTAGCAGGACGGATCGGGACAAGGGAAGGGGGGACAGGACGGGGGACATGATGCAGGAGGTGGCAGGACAGCGACACCAAAGAGCTGCCTACTTCCTTAGAGTGTGAACGGAGGGGCATGTGGCCCCAGTGTCCCCAGTGTCCCCAGTGTCCCCAGTGTCCCCCTGGATATTGCTGCCATCTGCTGGCAGGACCCAATCCTGCTCCGGTCCTGAGTCCGGCCACTTCACTGGCACTTTGGGACCCTGCTGTGACCCCGCTGTCCCACGCCATGCTCCTGGGCACACAGGGTAGTGTGACACCATGCGTGGCTCCGGGATGGACACCCCAAGGTGTCCCCCTGCAAGCCTCCCTGATGCCAGCCCAGGGAAGCCGTGCCCTGAAACTGCTCACAGGGGACACAGCGGGTTGTCACCCCACACCAGCCTGCTCCTTGGGCTGCAGATTTGTCCCAGCAGCAGCTCTGCCAGGGCTGGTTTCTCCAGGGAGCATTCAGCTCCGCTTCTCGCCCAGGCTGCCGAGCAGCAGAGGTCACCCCGAGACAGCCAGCATCCCGCTGCAGTCCTGTCCCCTGGGTCTGACTGGACATTCGCTGAGTCCTGTCCTCCTCGTGACAGCTGTGCACATACCCAGCCTCTTCCCACGGCCCCCTGCCCTCCCCGGCATTCCCAGCATCTCCGCTTCCCCTGGGACCAGCAGGTCCTGGGGCCGTGCTGGGGATAACCACTGGGGACCAGGGCGTCACAGGGTGTGGGGACACCCAGGGCCACCCTGCACATCCCTCTGCGCTTCATGTGGGCACCGAGACCCTGAAAATGGCCTCGGTGGAGTGTTTGCTTTTTGGAGGCACGTGGGAAGCAGGGTTGAAGTTTGGGGGAGGCGAATCCCCGAGCTGGTGTCCCCGCAAACACCGCGGCTCGTCCCTCCCTGGGCAGATGGCAGCGGCGTCCTGCTCCTCGCTGGAAAATCCTCAAGTCCACGGGCAGGGATTGAGCTGCAGCTGTCCCCACTTTAATTCCTTGTGGCAAACAAAACCAGCAGCCAGCAGATTTTTGGGCACTTTGTGCCCCAGTCCATACACGTGACGGGGAGGCTGCACGGCATCGGGGACCTTCCCGCTGGGAACGATGCCCCACGTGCGAGCGCTGCGGACTCAGTGCCTGATGCCCACGAGAGCTGCAGGAAGTTGTTCGAGTCTAAAAGGGATATATATTTTTTTTCCCTAGCCCTGCAAAAGAAAGCTGGAAAAAATCAACCCCCAAAGGACCACAACCCAACAAGCCAATAACAATTGTGCAGAAACCTCGCTGCTCAGAGCTGGGACACGGTTTCCAGTCTGATTTCCAAAGAAACCAGCTGTGTGCATCCACCCCACCTCCCTATGCCTTTCCCCATCCCACCCTCTGTTTTTTTTTTTTTTTCCCGAAACAACCATCCCCACCAAGCCACCTCTCTGTGCTGGCAGCACAGCCCTTTACAAGCCATCAGAGACTCCCCCCACATCACCCACATCCCCAACCTGTGCGTCCAGCCCATCGCCATCCTGTTTCCTTCCAAAACCCCGTGGCTACCCAACGCCACTGCCCACGTCCCACCGCAGAGGCGATGCCGAATCGTGTCCGAGTCCTTTTGGAGAAGTGGCTGTTGGCACCCAGGGGGCCCAGCATGCTTCCCCCCACCCCCAGCACATCTGGCCAGCTGTGCCCGCGTGATGCTCCCCGTTTCGCCCCAGCAGTGCGCTGACATCAGCACAGCTTCCTGCCCGCCAGCAGCGTTGCGCCGTGCGTCCCCCGTGCGCCCACAGCCCCACACCGTGGGGCGGCGAGCCCCGGGCAGCCCCTGGGACGGTGAGACCCCCCCGGGACCCCCTGCCACCACCGCCTGGTGACAGCCAGCACCATGGAGTCGGTGGCTCTGTACAGCTTCCAGGCGACGGAGAAGGATGAGCTGCCCTTCCAGAAAGGGGACACCCTGAAGGTACGGGGGACAGGGGGGTCACCAGTCATGGGGGGGTCACCAACCACGGGGGGTCACTGGCCATAAGGGGGTTGGATGTTGCTGCTTTGGGGGACCAAGTGGGCACACGTTGTGGGGCGATGCTTTGGTGGCACCTGGCTTTGTCACCTCTTTGGGGCTTTCTGGGGAGGAGAAGGAGCCCTCCTTGAGGTTTTTGGGGTGCGGTGGGTACTGCTTGTCCGTGCCACCAGCCACATCTCCAGCGAGGACCCAGCTGGGATGCAGCAGGTGGCCTCCTCAGCCACTGGTGCCACCAGCCGTGCTCTGCAGCAGCCCCCCAGGGCTGGGGACATGTTTCCCCTGCCCCACAGAGCTGTTGAGAGCTGAAGGGACCCGGCAGCATGTCCCCAAACACCTGCCCAGGCGATGGCATCAAGACAGGGTCTCAGATGCCACATGGGCACCCCAAAAATCTTCGGGGGGGGGCTCAAAACATCCCCAGGGGACTGTGGCCCTGCAATGGGGACAGGGACACCCGCACCCTGCCACACTGACCAGCCACCCACCCATCTCCGTGGGGATGATGCTGAGATGCTGCAGCTCCTCCTGGACCCCCCCAGCACCCTGCAGCCCCCCCATGGGTGCAGCCAGCCCATGGCCAGGCTGTAACCTGGGACCCCAAACCCCCCCATGCCCGTCCCTGCCTCCCCGGTGTGTTTTCCCCGCGGTCTTGGTGCCGTGCGCGGGGTTTCGGATCCTGTTTGCACAGCTGTGTGGCCCCCGTGCCCCTGCGTGGGTGGCTGGAAAATGGTGTCGCACGGAAGCAGGTGTCAGCACCCCTGCTCGCGCCAGGACGCTTCCTCCCACGGAGCACCCAGCTGCCACCACCCCAGGGGGACACGGGGCCCCGCTGGCACCCCAGCTCCACCGGGGATGGATTTCACCCCCTTCTCTGGGCAGGGATTTGGGGCAATGCCAGGTACCGGTGGTGATCCAGACCAACCGTGAGCTGGGGGGGCCCCCAAACCCCCCTGAACCATGTCACCTTTGTCAGAGCCCCCCTTTTCCCCAGGTTTTGGTGGGGGACATGGGGTCTGGGGCATTGGTGGGGGTCCCACTCAGCCCCTCTCCTAGGGGGATGGCGGTTGAGATGACACCTCCCTGCTCCTCTCCCTCCTTAGATCCTCAACATGGAAGACGACCAGAACTGGTACAAGGCTGAGCTGTACGGCTGCGAGGGCTTCGTCCCCAAAAACTACATCAAGGTCAAGCCTCACCCGTAAGTACCATCCCACTGCCTGGCGATGGGGGGGGGCTCAAATCCCTTCTCTGGTAGCGCCCGCCAGAGCCAGAGCATCCTCTCCCACCGCCCAGGCGAGGATCCCAACCTGATGCCCAAAGGTCTGCCACGAGCCAGGGGAGCTCCACACATGGGGAAACTGAGGCACAGAGTGATGGGGCAGCATTGGGGTCTGCCTGCCGGGTCACTTTGCCATTGTCACCGCAGCCAGAGGGACCAGGAGGCGGCAGCGCACCCACGTACCCCCCAACACACAGAAATTCAACCCTCCCACGGGACTGCCCACTAAATAAATGATAATGGGGAACACCGCAGCGTTATGGGATTACGGCTGCATTAGGCACAATCCTATCGGTGTGTTATTACAGCCCAGCGTAATCAGCCCCTGTTTTAACCCATGTTTTATGTACCATGATCCCCTGGTAAATCACGTCTAAATGCCATCGCAAAACCTGCTCGGGGCTGCGGCTGGGGAACAGGGACGTGGGGGCTCGGGGGAGCCCAGCGCAGATCCCGTCGCCTCTCTGGCTTTGGTTAACCAGCCGAGCCGGGCGGGACACAGCCTCCTCCCTCGGAGAGCCGGCACTGGGAGATGCACTAAAGGCTGAGGCTGGTGATTCCTGGGGCAATTCTGCCCGGTAGCGGAGGGTCTCTGTGGTCTGTGGCTCCCAAATTCATGGACGCAGCCTTGACTCTGCTCCTCTACCTCATTTCAGCAGCAGCAGGAAGGGTTTCATCCTGGCACAGAGGGTTTTCTGCTCTGCAAACCCTCCCCATAGCACCTGGCAGGGCTGTTCCCACAAGGGACGGTGGCACACAAGGGGGAGAAGTGTGGGGGACAAGGCACGTAAGGTGACAGGATGCGGTCACGGCTGTCGGTGACACTGCACGAACAAGGCATCACGTGGGGACACGTCTGCACCCGCAGCAACCAGTGGTTTGTCCCCCCACAAAGGTGCTATGATAAATTGGGGGGTGGGGAAGGGAAAGGGGGGTCTCAGCCCTGTGGGGGGGACCCCGCTCCTGCAGCACGGTGGCTCTCAGTGCCTCCGTCCTGTGGGGTGGGGACATGGCACTGGTGTGTCCCCGGGTGCGGAGGGCTGTCCCTGGGTGTCGTGGGGTGCCCAGGAGGCTGATCCCAGTGTCCCTCGCAGGTGGTACGCGGGCAGGATCTCCCGGCACCTGGCGGAGGAGCGGCTGCTCAAGTGCAAGCACCTGGGAGCCTTCCTGATCCGCGACAGTGAGAGCACCCCGGGGGAGTTCTCCATCTCCGTCAAGTAAGTGGCCGTGGGATGGACAGACAGACACACAACGGGATGGATGGACTCACAATGGGATGGGCAGGGGTCCCCCACAGCCCCCACTTTGGGGACTGAGGACATCAGGCCACCCTCATGTGTGCCCCCACCTCGGTGCTGGGGAAGGGGTGAGCACCCTGCCCTGCCCCAGACACCTCAAAGGGGCTGGGGGCTGCAGAGATGTAGCCCCCCCCCCCCCCCATGGCATCCAGGCGCAGCTTCGCTCAGGGCCTTCCTCTTCTTCCTCCCCTCCACAGCCTCACGCTCCGCCTCCGTCCCTGGTCCCTGCCACTTCCTGCACCCTGCCTGCGCCACTGCCTTGTCCCTCGCTGGGGTACCCCGAAATACAGCCGTGTGGGTAGTGATGGGGCGGGGGCCAAGCTGCAAGAGCAGCCCTGGAGGAACGAGTTGCCTGGAGCATCCCCAGGGACGAAGGGACACAGCATCCCCAGGGATGAAGGGATGCAGCGTCCCCAGGGATGAAGGGATGCAGCGTCCCCAGGGATGGAGGGACACTGCGTCCCCAGGGATGGAGGGACACAGCAACCCCAGGGATGGAGGGACACAGCGTCCCCAGGGATGGAGGGACACAGCGTCCCCAGGGATGGAGGGACACTGCGTCCCCAGGGATGGAGGGACACAGCATCCCCAGGGATGGAGGGACACAGCATCCCAATGCCACAGGGTTGATGGTTTTGGCGTTGGCAGCCAGGGCTGTCTGAAGGCAGCAAGCCCCCGGGCAGAATGTGTCCCCGGGGCTCTCACCCCATCGCTGTCCCTTCCCTGCCTGGGGCTGGGGGACCGGAGCCTGCCCCAGGCCAGCCAGGCACTTTCTCACGCTGCTGATCTCTAATTAAGCATTTAAGGAGGTTCTTACCCATAATGAAAGGGAGACGTGTTCTGCCCGTGCGTCACCAGCGTGGCCAGGTCCCTGCCCCTGCCTGGGGCCCTGGCAGCGTCCCCATGCCAGCCCTGCAGCATGGACACCCCAGCCTGCCCCCCAGAAACACCGAGGGGGTGCCAGCACATGGGGACAGCGAGGGAAACCCCAGCCTGCCCCATCCTCCTGCGGTTTGGGGGTCCCCAGGGGATTGGGGAGCCCCAGTGCAGGCTTTGCAGTCTCCTCCTGGTACGTGCTGAGCTGAGACCTGCAGCTCTCATCACACCTTCCTCAGCTGTGGCCCCTCTTTGCTCCCTGGACAAAGCCACCAGCCCTACGCGTGGCCGGCACGCTGCCAGCCCTGACCCCACGGGCATCCCGCTGTGCTGGGGCCGGGCACCGAGCTTCAGCCGCGTGTGTGATGAGCTTGTGGCAGGTCTCAGCTGTGGGTCCCTGTTGCTGGCGTGCTGGGGACCCTCTCCCACTGCCTCGCCAGGAGTGACCCCAGTGTCACCGTCACCCCCGGCAGCGGCAGGATGGGTGCAGCGGGACCCCACACAGCCTGACCAGTCCTGCCAGCAGCCCCTGAGCTTTGCTGCAGTGCTGGGAGGGGGTCTGGGTGCTTCCAGCACCCTGGGGCCAGGGTAACATCCGTCCTCCTTCCGCAGCTACGGGCAGCACGTCCAGCACTTCAAGGTGCTCAGGGAGAGGAACGGCAAATATTTCCTCTGGGAGGAAAAGTTCAACTCCCTCAACGAGCTGGTGGATTTCTACAGGACGACCACCATCGCCAAAAAGCAGCAGATCTTCCTCCGGGATGAGGACCAGAGCCAGGAGGTACCGTCAGGGGATGGGGACACGGGGACGCGCAGGGCTGGGATGCAGGGTGACGGCATGGCTGGTGGTGGGGCCGGGCTGGGAGCCCGCGTCTGATCCCCTCTGGAATCCCCCGTCGCTCCCCTGGTACCGGGGCTGCCCCTGGCCCCTGGGGAAACTGAGGCACGGGTGGGCCGGTGGGTCGGCAGCTCCGCCATGGTCCCACTTCACCCCCAGCTGTGCTCAGAAGTTGTCACCAGGCTGCAGCTCCCAGGGGACAGGGATTTCCTCCTGCCTGGACTTTTCCTGCTCCTCCCTGCCGGCCACAGGATGCTGACGATGACCAAGGGAGGGACAAACCGAGGAGAGCAAACGTCCCAGCTCTGAGCAGAGATGGGGTCCAGACCCGCTGGGCACACGCTCCCCCACCACCCTCATCATAGCACCCCAGGGGTCACTCCCTGACCCCTCGAGGCTCAGCTCCCCCCAAACTGCTGCATCCGGGCAGAGGGGGACGGGGACATCCCGGGAACCCCACGCTTGGGCTCGACTTGGGGCGGCGTCGAGCAGGAGGGGGTGCAAAGGGTGCAACAGCCTGGGACAGGCAGGGTGGAGAAAGGCTCCTGGCAGGGCAGGGCAGCTTGCCTCAGGCCCACGCCACAGTCCCCGGGGCCAGGGGTGATGCCTGGGGCGGGTGGCAGAGCCCAATCAGTTTGGGATGGGGTGCAGCCAGCTCTGGGGGAGCTCCTGCAAAGCCCAGCCCTGGGGTGACACTTGTGGAGGTGGCAAAACCTGCGAGATGGGCTGGGGGGGCTCCGGCACTTGGGGGGACCGGGGAAGGACCTGGGAAGGAAAGGGGGGACAGCTGCCTCTGAGGGGCAGGGGTCCCGTGGCACCCACCTCAGCTCTGTGAGGCAGCAGGAACGGGGAGCCCTGTGCCCTGGGGTGCTCCCCTACACCCCAGGCTCTCCCCTGCACCCTGGGTTGTTCCCCTGCTCCCCAGGCTCTCCCCTGCACCCTGGGGTGCTCCCCTGCACCCCAGGCTCTGCCCTGCACCCTGGGGTGCTCCCCTGCACCCCAGGCTCTCCCCTGCACCCTGGGGTGCTCTCCTGCACCCCAGGCTCTCTCCCCTGCACCCCAGGGTGCTCCCCTGCACCCCAGGCTCTCCCTGCACCCAGGGCTATCCCCAGCGCTCCAGCTTTTCCCACGGCAGGATTTCCCTAGCTCCCGTCTCTCGTCCTCAAAGCAGGCGCCCCAGGTACCCCCAACACCCTCTGTGCTCTGTCCCCCCCAGGCTGGTTCTTGCCACACACAGGGATGGATGGGGACACCTTCCCCCCCTCCAACCCCTGCCCTTGACTTTCCTCCAGGTGACGAGACCCAAATTCGTTCAAGCTCAATTCGACTTCTCGGCCCACGACGGCTCCCAGCTGCCCTTCCTCCGCGGGGACATCATCGAGGTCCTGGACTGTCCTGACCCCAACTGGTGGCAGGGGAAGATCTACGGCCGCGTCGGCCTCTTCCCCCGCAACTACGTCCACCCCATCCGCAAGTGAGCTGCTGCCGGCGCTGCGGGGGGGACCGCGGACCCTCCTGCCCCCTACTCACCGGACCTGCTTTGTGCCCACATGTCTCTTCGTCCCCATGGACCGTGCCTGTCCCCACGCTGGGCTGCCCAGGTACCTGGTCCTGGTGCTGGAGGTCGAGGTCAGGCTGGCGGTGATCCCCATCCAGGTGTTCCCAGCACCCCAAAACATCAGCCGCAGCTCTCCCTGCTCCCCCAGCCAAGGAGACCCCTGGAGCCCCCAGCCTGGCCATCCCCTCGCACCAGGGAGGGAGCACAGAGCGTTGAACTGGGGCCATAAAAACTATTCCAAAGTCATGATCCAGCAGGGTGGCAGCAACAAGGGGGGAAGAGCACGTGCACCCCAAACTTCCACTCAGACCCTGTAAGTGAAGCCCCGGCTCCAAGGGGGGGTGCAGGTAGCCAGGATGCGGCTGGGTGACACCGTGGAGGGATACTGGGGGTCAGGGTACGGCTGGGTGACACCACAGAGGGATGCTAGGGCTCAGGATGCAGCTGGGTGACACTGTGGAGGGATGCCGGGAGTCAGGGTGGTACTGGGTGACACCACAGAAGGATGCTGGGGGCTCAGGATGCGGCTGGGTGACACCGTGGAGGGATGACGGGGGTCAGGATGCGGCTGGGTGACACTGTGGAGGGATGCTGGGGCTCAGGGTGAGGCTGGGCGACACTGTGGAGGGATGCCGGGGGTCGGGGTGCGGCTGGGTGACACCATGGAGGGATGCTGGGCGTCAGGGTGGTACTGGGTGACACCACAGAAGGATGCTGGGGGCTCAGGATGCGGCTGGGTGACACCGTGGAGGGATGCTGGGGCTCAGGGTGCCGGGGTGATTCACTCCCGCGGGTGCTGTTCATAGCTGCAAATTGTGCCTTTTTTTTTTAATATTATTTTTTATTTAGAGCTAGTAAAATGTGTTTGGGTGACAGCCCCGAGCATGGCCGCTCCTTTTCCACCACCACCACAGTGCTCCCGTGGCCGCGTTCGCGCGCCTGCCACTTCTCTGTGGTTTTGCTTCCCCTGCAGCCCCCCTTCGCCCACCCCAATACCTCCCCCGGACCCCTCCCAGGCACTTTCTGTCCCTATAAACCCCCCCCACCTCACAGCCCCCGGGATGCGCTAAGGTCCGTGATGCTGAGAACGCCCAGCTCGTTACACCAGTGGGTTTAAACATCCCGTGTCCCAAACGTGACGAATTAAAGCTATCGCCCAAAGCACCATTTCTGCCCCCGTCCCAGCAGTTCCCCCCCCCAGGGGCTGGCAGGCCGCTAGGCGAAATAGGCGTAGCAGAAAATATTGATGCACATCAGGACCACGGCGTTGATGCCGCAGATTCGGGCCCAGAAGGGGGGCTCCGGGGTGTGCCTGAGGGCTGGGGGTCCCTCGGCCTTTGCTGGCTGCTGGGTGCCCGGGGCAGCTGAGCAGGGACCTGGCATGGACAGACGGCAAGCGTGGGGGACAGGGGGCAGCGGGGACCCCCACCTCCCCATGGGTGTCACAGCCCCCGGGGACACTGAGGCACTGGGTATCCATGGTGCCCTGTCACAGGTGGGGGGGTGTGTCCCCTGCCAGCTCCCCCCTGGAAGGACACACTCACCATCAGGGGGTCCCTGGGATGTGCCGTCCGTGGAGGGCTGGGGGGGCTCCCGCGAGAGGGTCCACCAGGTGAGATCCTTTAGCTGGAAACGGGGGCAGGATTCGGTGAGAAAACACCCCCTGGGCAGACCCCCCCTGGGGACCCCGCCGGCCGAGCTCGGGGTCCACCTGGGTGACACCGACGTCCGTGGCTGAGGGGTGCAGAGGGTGGGCACAGGCCTGGGGGCCGGGGTGAGGGGTCCCGGGTGCTCTGCTCACCCTGGCGGGGGGCAGTGGGGGGGTCAGCAGGCTGCCCCCCACCACGACAGCCCCCGTGGCGGCGCAGAGCAGCACGGCGAAGTGCAGGTAGTGGATGTCGGCCAGCAGCCGGGGCCGCCGGTCGGGGACCCCGCAGTGGGGCGGGGGGTACGCCAGCTCCAGCCCCATCCTGACCAGCCCCAGCGCCAGTCCCGCCATCAGCCCCCAGAACGCTCCCTGCAAAGCAAAGGTCCACGGGGGGTGGCTGGAGGGGGACCGGCACCCCACCGGGGGACAAACACACCCCAAGAGCCAGTCTCTGAAAGAGGGTCAAGCAGCCCCTACGTGTCAGAGCAGAACCCCACACCCCCTGGCCAAGCCATGGCCCCAACCTGTCACCCCTCGGCAAGGGATGTCACCTGCCAGCCCCGTTGGTGGCCATGCGTGGTGGCACCTGCCTCCTCCTCCTCCCAGCAGCTCCCCAGGGAAACGCTGTCCGGGCTCATTTCCCCTCCCCAGCATCACCTTCCCCTTTCCTCCTCCTGGTCCCCCAAGCCCCATCGTGTCCCCAAGCTGTCCCCAGGGCCACCCCAGGAGTGTACCTGCTCGTTAGCACGTGGCCAGAAGACGGCCAGGACGAAGACGGCGGTGACAGGAGGAGCCAGGTAGCTGGTGACAGCCTGGATGTAGACGTAGAGCTGGCCGCCGCTGGAGCTCTGCAGGATGGGGATCCAGACCACGCTAAGGGCCACCAGCACCACTGTCACCACCCTGCAAGCAGCAGCGGTGTGGGGTGACGGTCCTGTCCTGTCCGCACCTCCTCGGCATCTCTGTGGCTGTGGGGGGGTCCCCAGGACCAGGGGATGGGTCCCAGTGCTGGTGCAGAAGAGCTGGCTGGGGGAAGCTGGGGGTCGGTGGGAGGATGCTCGTCACCAGGTGACATCCCCAGAGCCACCAGGTGACATCCCAGGGGCCAGAGGATGCTCATTACACCAGTGCCAGGTCCATCCCAGGTGGGAAAGTGCTCCCCAGGGGGGCAGCGGGGACCCCCACCTCCCCGTGGGTGGCACAGCCCCAGGGGAAACTGAGGCAGGGGGCATCCGTGCTGTCCTGTGGGGGTTGTGTCCCCTGCCAGACACCCCCGAGGACACACTCACTGTTGGGAGGTCCCTGACTAAACTGGACCCCCCCATGGGAACCATCAGGCGATGGGCACTTTTGCTGTGGGAAGCCCCCCGCCGTGGGGGCTGGGTGCTCTCTGGCCAGATTTGGGGTGAGGTTCTCAGCACCCCTGTGCCCAGCCAAAGCACCCAGCTGGGGGGTGCGTCTGTCCCCCAACACTGCTCTGTCCCCATCCTCGGCCAAAGCTGGTTTTTGGGCTCAGGCTGAGCAGGCAGGCTAGGCAGGACACGTATTTATAGCTCAGCCCAGCTTGTTTACGGCTTTACAGAATTACCTCCATCTCCATCTGCTCATCTCGAAAAGCAGAAGTAGGAAAAAATAAAATTAAATAATAATTAAATAAAAAAGCAATGCAAGCATCTCTAGACAGAGCCCCCCCTCTCGCCCCGCCTGCCTGATGCTTTGGAAAGAGGAAGCAGCTCGAGCACCGAACGCACGCCCTGACCCCAGGAGCAGGAGAAAAACCCCGTGTTCTGTGTCCCTGTGTCACCGGCGATGCTGAAAGGTCGTGGGAAAAGCGCAGGAGTGTCTGAGCGTGGGGTGAGCCGGGGGTGCCGGGCGGCTGTGCCCCCCCCGTGGGTCAGGACACAGGCAGGGATGGGGGGCAGAGCTCAGGGGGGATTTGGGAAGGATGGGGGGTTCTCTGGGCACACAGCACGCACCAAACGCCGCCGGGGATTTCCAGGCAGGCGGCACGGCCACAGCAGGACCGCAGACCCCCCTGGTCTGGGAGCCCGGAGCGAACCCCAGTCCCATGAGCGAACCCCTCCTCTGCCAGACCCGGCATCCCCACCGCAGCGGGTCGGGGGGCGGCTGGGACCCGGCAGGTGGGAAAACCTCAAAGTTGCAACTTAACCAGCATTTTTTACCTCTCCAAAAATGTTTATCCACGGTGATGCTCAGCACCCTGCTCGCAGATCGCCCGACGCCCCGACGAACCCCCAGAGTCGCGAATCCCGCCCCGGGCGGGCAAAGCCCTTCGCAAACACTCATTAACCGTCCTCGGGAAAGCGGCGTTATTACACCCTTGGCACCGGCACCAAAGCCATCACAGAGGGCCGAGGCGGGCGCCGAGACGAGCTCCCCAGTTTCCATGGGGCACCCATGCAGGACCGCGGGTCTCGGGATTGACACCCATCCCCTTCCCACCCTCCGGAGATGGATGATGCCGAGAAATAGCTTCTCCCGAAGCAGCCGGACCAGCCGACTCTCTCAGCAGCCCCAGCACAGCCCAGCCAAGGCTGTGACCCAGATTCACTCCTTGTCACCGCGCCGAGGACACTCCCCGTGCACCCCGGCACCGCACCGGGACATTCCCCAGCGCTGACTCTGCCGCCCCGAGCGCGGCACCGCGGGCGGGTTCCCGAGCTCACCGCCGGCCCCGGGAGCGGCCAGGGCATGCACGGGCAGCGCTGTCCTTTCTGCCACCCAGCAAAGGTCCCCCGTGCACTTTGCTCGTCACCTCGGCGGGGAGCAGCCGTCGGAGTCCCCCAGGGAAGGGAGAGGCTTCACCCAGGCACAGCCCTGCCCCTCCAAACACCCCGAATGCTTCCTCTCCGCCTTTCCAGCGCTTTCATACATAAAATAACCCCAAGAGATTGTTTTCCTTTCATGAGCCGGGCTTTGCAGGCACCAAAAGATCACAGGGGCTGGACCAGCCCGGCCAGTCTCCCCAAAACCCACGGTGTCCCCAAAGCCATGGTTCCTACCTGCCCACCAAGAGCAGCTCTCGCTCGCTGGCCACCGGCCGCAGCTTCCTCCAGATGTCCATGGTGAAGAGCGTGCTGCTGCTGTTGAATATGGAGGTCAGGGACGACATGAGCGCGGCCATCATCACCGCAATCATCAGACCCCGCAGCCCTGGGGGAGAGAGGGACCGTCAGGGAGCGGCTGAGCCAACGGGGATGGGATGGGATGGGATGGGATGGGATGGGGTGGGATGGGATGGGACAATGGAATGGGACGGAAGAGGATGGGATGGGAAAGGGTGGGATGGGACAGCCCCAATGCTTCACCCAAGGGCAACACCTCCCCTTCCCCAGGCACATGCCAGGATCTCCCCTGGGGCAGGGATGGGGTTTGGGGACACCCGGCTGCACTCCAGGATGCTGAGACCCTGCGCTGCCCCGAGGTCACCCACATCCCCTGACCTCGCTGCTGGGTCACCTGGGAAGGGTCCATCTGGGTCATCCCGTGTACAAGCCCCTCCAGACTGGCCCTAGGGACCCCCCAAGCGCTGAGCAGTGACGGGCTGTGTGGGTGTCCCCAGAGGGCAGCAAAGCCCAGCAGAGATGGAGGCCCCCCCCCCCCACCGACCCACCTACCGCTGGGCATCAGCCGGACCACCAGCGTGGGGTAGGCGACGTTGGAGCAGCCCACGGCAGCCCCGCACACACGGGCGCACTCCTCGGGGTCCACGCAGGCCACGGTGTCTGGGGGACAGAGACGGGTGACATGCCAGGACCTCTTGCAGGGTGGGTGCTGACCCTGTGCCCCTTCCCTCCCCTGGGACCCCCTTCCACAGGGGCACACACTGGCCCTGGGCTACAGCCACGATCCCCAGATCTTGGCAGGGGACCAGAGGGGAGAAGACAGTGACAGCCACCCCAGGAGGGGCTCCAGAGCCGGGACGGGGGGACCTGGGTCTGCGGCTGGAGGTGGCAGAGCCCCGCGGCAGGCGCTGCCCGTCCCCATGCATGGAGCCAGGCGGGTTCATGCACCGTTGGGGCAATAACCTCCCCATGGGCAGCACCCAGCAGCGCCCTGGGACGCGCGGGGCAGCTCGCCAGCACCGGCAACGCCCGGTTACGTCGGTGTCTCAACGAGCACCAAGCCCTTTTTTTATTGTTATGCTCATAAAATATTGAAATGGATGGAACTGAATGTCAGGTGTAAATACGGACGGGCTGCGTGGCTCTGCGGTCTGCATCCTCCCCCCGCGGAGCAGCGTGGGCGATCCCTGCATACACCCGGCTCTGGGAGCATCATCCCGGCCCTCCTGCGTGGTCATCCCTGCCGAAGCGGGGTGCAGCCCTCGGTCCCCCCAGCAGCAGTGGCTGGGGAAGGCAAACACCAGCGGGTAACACCCTGGGGCTTTCGACGGAGGAGTGTGGGGTGCGATGGGGTGCAATGCTGGGTGCAATGCAGGGTGTGATGGGGTGCAATGCTGCATGCAATGGGGTGCAGTGTAGGGTTGCAATGGGGTACAACGCAGGGTGCGATGGGGTGCAATGCTGCATGCAATGGG
>WKFP01014809.1:183442-214382 GCA_011057875.1 Pterocles orientalis | reverse complement strand
AAAAAAAAAAAAGCCAGATGGCACAGAAATGTCAATACTAGTTTAATGGTAAATGTGAGAAGCAAAACAGAGGAGGGAAAAGCAAAGAAATCTGTAAGCAGTCCCTCTCCATCCAAAGCAACCCAAGGAAGCAGGTTCTCCAGAGACGTCGTTCTTCTGGAATCGAACATATGGCAAATAGGTTTTCTATTTTAAATTCACAAGCAAACGTTGGAACTTTCAAGCCAAAACCAATACACTTTTTTTTTCTTTCCACCTAGCAGTAGTTATTTGCTGCAATAACTAAAAGGGCCAGAAGTGAAAATTGTGGCCTCACTGAAACCAACAGCAAAAATCCTCAAAAGTTTAACAGAGGCAGGATGTCAGTCTGACCCTGGCAGACTTTCACACTAGGAGCAGCCGCTCAGCTTCGGCATTCTGGAAGCAGCAGAATCCCATACAAGATCTTGGTGGCATCACAGCCACACGCAAGGACCCCACGCCCTCCCCTGGCAAGCAAGAAGTGACGGGTTACTATAATTTTAGAATAAGTTTGCTGAATTCTTGGGATTTGAGAACAAAATCTTCCCACTTCTGGCAAACACTCCCCTCCTGCTCCTCCCGAGCTGGTCCCAGCTGGGATCCCGGCTCTTTGCACCGCAGAGATCAGGTGCACGGTAATGTGTCACCTCCCATGTGCTGCCTGTCCACCGACATCCCTCTCTGTCAGATAACAAGTGTGATCCTCACCAACAACACCTTCCTGTAAGCTCGAAGCACCCAAACTGCTCATTTATCCTACAAGATGGGGGCCAGAGAAGTGCAGGGTCTGCCTCCATGCCAGGAGCCCAGCAGCAAGTCCTGCATCCTCCTTTTGCACAACACTTTTCCTTCCCATCAGCCTTTTTCTAAGGCAGCATCCACTATCCCGGCTCTGAGATGTTGGGACCGAGCGGCTGCTTTCCCCCCACCCTAGCAGAGGCTGTGGTTCAGCCTTTGGAAAAGACATCACCCTCTACTGGCTTCAATCTGCCAAATTTCTTATTAAAATCGTCCTCAATGTATCTGCCCTCAGGACTAGGCTGGCAGTTATAATGCAGTCTGGGGTCCTTCGGGGAGAGAAGCACTTTTTAAATGCAGGATGGTGTTATTAATGATAAGGAAGGCATTATCATGGATAAAATAAGGCTGCTGGAGACTATGTTCGAGCTAGCTTATTGTTTCTAGATCATGTCGCAGCTTGTCAGTTCGGATTCAGGTCACTTGCTGGGTTTAGCTCACATCAACGAGCTCAGGACCATTTCCTGGTTCCAGGGCACGTCTTAGCCCAAGTGATGCTTATAAATCATGTTTCTAGCTTGCTGGTTGTTCTAGGTGACATCAAAGTTCTAGACAACGTTATAGCTCCTTGAAAGTTCCAGATCGGGTTCTAGACCACGTTCTAGATCCTTGAAAGGTCTAGGTCAGGTTCTAGACCACGTTCTAGCTCGCTTGAAAGTTCTAGATCGGGTTCTAGACTGCATTCTAGCTCACTTGATAGTTCTAGGTCTATGATCTGTAAGGTCCCTTCCAACCCAAACCATTCCATGATTCTATGATTCGATGACATCCACCTTCTGTTCCTTATACAACGTGACATCCTGATGTGTCTCTACTCTTACCTACAAGGAATATAATTCCATTAGTATATTAGAATAACTCCATCTCTCCTAATTATTCCTCAATTCTCATAGCTTGTTAAAAAACAATTTAGATGTTTAAAAACTTCCTCAGTAAAAAAAAACCCCAGCCAGGGCTCCCCCACAGCTCCCTCCTGTCTGCGTGCCTTCGATGTGGCCCTCCGGCTCCACCGGCACTGCGATGCTCAGCGGGGAAACGGGCTGCAGCCCAGCCTGAGAACAACCTGCAGCCGGCTGTCAGCTGAAATCTCAATATTTATTTTTAAGCTGCAGGAAAACAGCTGCCTAAGCAAATCCCAGCCACACGCAGGTGTCCCTGGGCACGCTCTGAAGCGATTACCAAGGAGGACAGTTGCTGACAAGGATGGAGGCAGGGCCAGGGCGATGTACAGAGCTGGGGATGTTTTTCAGGTTGTTCTGACAGGTTGGCAGGGACACCTCCCACTAGCCCAGGTTGCCCAAAGCCTCATCCAGCCTGGCCTTGAACCCCTCCAGGGATGGGGCATCCACAGCTTCTCTGGGCACCCTGGGCCAGTGCCTCACAGGAAAACATTTCTTCCTCACATCTCATCTCAATCTCCCCTCTTTCAGTTTAAAGCCATTCCCCTTGGTCCTGTCCCTGCACCCTCTGATTCAGAGCCCCCCCATCTCTCCTGTAGCCCCCTTTCAGCACTGGAAGCTGCTCTAAGGTCTCCCCGGAGCCTTCTCTTCTCCAGGCTGCACACCCCCAACTCTCTCAGCCTGTCCTCGCACGGGAGCTGCTCCAGCCTCGGACCATCTCCCTGTCCCTCCTCTGGACCTGCTCCAGCAGCTCCGTGTCCCATGCGGCACCATTGCTGCTCACCGTTGTGTCACGGGTGATGCCATTTCCAGGAAAGCAAAAATCCACGGGCGTGGAGTGACCTTTGGTGCTTCGGCAGCCATCCCAGGAAAACCCCAGCGCAGCTGGACGCGGCACAGACGCATCTTCCTATTGCACCCGGGACTCGCCCCGGCCCCACCGCGGCAGTGAATGCCCTGGGTGCAAAGGCAGCTCCGGCTTGCAAGGGACAATGACACTGCCCTGTGCCAAAAACTGTCACCACACGGCTCTGCTCCTGTACGGTGCGGGAGGAAGGAGGGATGCTCGCAGGAGGAAGGAGGGATGCTCGCGGGGGGTTGCACAGCAGAAGCAGCACCTCGAGCACCCGGAGTGCTCCCGGCCATGCCAGCAGCCCTGATGGCAGAAACACCGCCTGTCCCCGGAGCTCTGCTCTGGCCCCACAGTGCAGAGCTGACCTTGAACCCAGCCCCATCACTGCAGCAGCAGCAGGGGCGCAGGCACTGGGAGCTGCAAACTCCCGGCAGCTTTCGAGCAACCCCATCAGCTTCCAGCCAGGCATGTTTTTTAAAACATATTAAAAGTCATTTCAGCTCCCGAAAGAACCTCACGGGCGTCCAGATACTTTCTGCCAAGCTTAGAGTCACTTCCAGCTATTTTCTGTATGATTTCTCTCAGCACAAGCATGCACGATACCCCCCAGAGACAGCAACCACCCCTGCAGCGTGCCCTCGGACAGACAGACAGACACATCACTGCACTGCAGCTTCCCCCTCCTGCTGCTCCCCACGGGCAGGGCTGGTGGCAAAGGGACACCAACCTTCTCACCCAGAAAAGGGACTCGGAAATTTGTGGAGCTTGTTAAAGGCCAGAAAGTCAGATCTGCCCTCAGAAATCACTTTTGCAGAAGTATATTACGCTATGGGTCCCCACTGGAGACCAAACCTCCCGTAGTGACAGCAGGGGAATGGGGCTGGGGGCTCCTGCTGCCCACCCCCAGGCTGGCCAGAGCCTGGGGGGACCATGGGCTCCCCCACACCAAATCCCAGCCTCCGAGAGGGAGAGAAAGGGAGAGCACATTGCTTCGGCTCTCGCAGAACAAGTTCCAGCTGTACCTTGGGGCTGTCACCCAGCCGTGCCCCCCGGCCTCACCTCTCTTCTCCCTTCCCCAGGTCATCGCGGTGGTCATGGACATGTTCACCGACGTGGACATCTTCAAGGACCTCCTGGATGCGGGCTTCAAGAGGAAGGTGGGAGTCTACATCATTTTAGATGAGACCAACGTGAAGCACTTCCTGCAGATGTGCGAGCGAGCCCAGATGCACGCCGGACACTTGAAGGTAGGGTGGCCTGAAGGGTGCGGGGCTGGGTGACCTCCTCCGATGCGGGGAGATAACCAGAGTTATCAGCCTGGCTGTCTTGGGGGGGGATCACAACCCCCAAACTTTGGGCAGTGCTGGATGAGTTTAGTCCATTTTTCCTGTAGCCAAAGCTGAAGGTGATGCCCAAACCCAGGAGGAGCAGGATGGAGGGGACTGGGTGAGGGATGGGGACATGCTGGTACCCAGGCAGAGCTGGATTTGGGGCAGAGGGGTGTTTGGGGAGCTGCAGCCCCACAACAGTGGGTACAACCCAACCAGGGCACCGTGAAGCCCAGGGCAAACCCACAATCTCAGCTCCTCCTGGTGAATCAGCCGCGGGGAGAGAAGGCACGAGCGGCAGGATGCTCTGCCGGGGCCGGATCCGTGCCGTCAACAGCCCCATGCCTGCTCCTACCCCAGGGCAGCACCAGCAGGAGCAACCGCCGGCCGGTTCTCTCGCTTTCGGGCTTCCCCGCAAGTCAGAGGCTGGAATTAAAAAACTTGATTTTCCCCTTTTCCGAGGCCTCCGCCCCAGCACGGGGCCGGGAGCGGAGCAGGGAGGCACCCACGCTGCCTGCGGCCCCGGCAGCTGCCAAGGATGCTCTCACCCAAATTGGGGGCTGTGACACCAGCCCCAGCTGGCAATATCCCAGTGGGACCAATCTGCCCGCGCACGCCCTGGAGGCACTGGTGGCTGCGCGTGATGTTGCTCTGGTTCACAAATTTTGCTTGAAATTAGGGAAGATCAAGCAGCACAGGGGATGCCCGGCAGCGTGGGGGCTCGGTCCCCAGCCCAAAGTGCCCCAAACCCCTTCCACATCCCTGTGCGTGCAGGGTGTGCAGAGAAAATCACCTTCCACGGTGCTTGTGGAGGAAGACGAAGGGACAGAGGTGGGGTGGGGGGGTTCTATCAGCCGCAGGAGCAGCAGGGAGTGGGGACCCTCAGTCCAGCCGCAGGAGAGGGTCCAGGGCTCTCCACTGGGCACATCGCTCCCATCGGATGCAAACGCACCAGAGCAGCCGAGCATCACTCCAGGGCTTGCAGACACCCCTCTCCCAGCTGTGCTTCACCTACTGGCTGCAAGCCGCTCGGCCTCGCCTGTTGCTTGGCAGAAAAGGGATATTTCTGCGCCTGACGTCACCCGGACACGCACCCCGGCTGCCAAGTTGCTGGTGGGGACGCTCGTGCCCGGGCAAGCTCGCCAAATTTGCTTACAGTGAGGGCGAACCCCCGGCTGAGCCGGAACACGTCGGAGCCACGGCAGCTTTGTGCCAAGCTGGAGTGATCCCAGGAAGCAGCGGGGGCTCGGGGACCCCCACCCTGGGGAGCCGAAAGCATCGTCCAGCTGAGCCTCGCACCGTCCCCAGCTGCTGAGCTCTCCAGCTTTGCTTGATTGCTGCTCAGGACAATTAAAGCAGACTCAGATGAGATTTTACCAGCGTCCAAGCTCCCCGCAGAGTTTGGCATCCTGCAGACTGCTGCTGCTCCGAGACCAGAAAAGCCAGAGCTGACGCACGCCGGTGTTCTAACGCGTTAGCAACCCAGCGGCAGGACTGGAAGAGCAGGAGAACATCTGCAGAGCTCGGCAAATGTCTAGAAGTTGAGATTTACCACCTATTGCAGCCAATTTTGCTGGCACGGGATGCAGCAGGGCAGGAGGCTGGGAGGAAAGTAGGGCAGCGTCTGGGAGCTGCTTCGTCAGCCAGGAGATGCTAACGAAACGCACGGCGTTATCTTGGTGCCTTCCACGCTTCGCAACCAACAAGCCGGCTTGGGCAAGGCGGTCGCTTCGTTGAGCAACCAGCGACGAGTTCTTGGGGAGTGATTCACCCCGTCCCCGGCTCGGCAGCCAGCCATCGCGCCGGGCGCTCGCTTGCTGCACGCTCGTCTTGGGAGAGATTAAATAAACAGATCTTATTTAACAGCAGCGATACGCCGGGAGGGAGGAGGAAGGGAAAGGTAACCGACACCCTGCTTCAGGGGAGCTTTGTTCCCCTGGGGGTTACAAAAATAAAACAAACCCCTGCTGCTTTGTGCAAAGGTTCAGCTCCGAGCAGGACAGAGGGATGCCCGGGGAGAGCTGTGAGCTGGGGACACCCCGGGCTGGTGATGGGCAGAGGGGCTGGCATGCACCCCCGGGCACTACTGCTCTCTTGGCAGCCCTGTGTGTAGGGACAACATGGGACAGGGATGGGAATTGCCACCCAACCCCTGTGCCAGCGAGCTCCCAGTATCCCCAGTGCTGCTGGCTGCCGGGCACTGGGGTGCTCAGCACCGGTTTCCTCCAAGCCACACCAGGAAAAAAGGTGAATGATAGAAAAAAATCAAATGCACCAAAAAAAAAAAAAAAAGCAATCAAACTTCTCTACTCAGTGCGTAAAACTTCCCTGGAAACCTTGTCAGGAAAGCCTTTGCTTTTGCAAGAAGCTAAAACCAGCATTGAATCATTGAATCACCATCCCTCCTGCCTGGCGTGGTGGGGGGGAGCAGGGGTCCCCAAGCTCGGCTTGCACCCAGGCTTAGGGCTGTCCTGGGTCCCCAGGGAGAGAGGAGACCCCAGGGAAGCAGATAAGGAAGGCTGGAGGTGGGGAGGACAAATACTTTTGGTGCTTTTTTTTTTTTTTTTTTAAACCCACAATAAAAAACAACCATGGAGGGCATGACCCCGTGACGACACGGTGCCTTTAGCGATGGCATTACCAGCATCCCGGTGGGAACAGGAGGAATGCAGGTGCTTTCATCAGAAAATATTTTCTCCCCACCCAGGGGAGAGCATTTGCAGTGAAAGATGCTATCTGCTCAGCTGCAAAAATGTGCCCGTGCCCTCCACGGAGCTACACAGAGGCATGAGCCAGACTGAAGATAAGAAAAAAATATTTTCTCAGAGCCAGAGCTGTCCCTCTGCGCCCGGGCTCCCTGTGGGGAGGACACCCCGCTCCTTGGCCACCTCCGCAGAGTCATGCCCTTTTGGCCCACATCCCTGAGTTTCATTTCCTAAGGGTGAAAATATTTTGCCCCACTGTCTTTTTTTCCCACCAACCCTTAAAAACAAAGCTAGACGCTCAGATTTAGGAGCCCAGCACGGGGGCAGCCTGGTGGAGGACAACCCCATGGCCATCAGGTCCATGGGCGCTGCTCTTGGGTCACCACCTCCACCCCTTGTACACACCCTGCTGGGGAGCAGGTAAAGAATCGCCTCTCCCAGGGTGGCATTTGCATGGATGGCAGGAGATGGAAAGCGTTGGGCAGCCCTATCGCACGCTGCTCACCCATGGGTGCAGGCAGCACCAGGTTCAAGAAGAACAAAACTCTGCTGGAGACATGGGCACAGCAGGAAATTCTTGGAGCCGAGTCCATGGGTTGCTGCACGGCCTCGGGCAAATTATTTTATCTCCCCATTGCTGTGACCTCCTCTGAGCTGGTCACGAAAAGCGTTTCCCACTCCTGGAGGGGCCGTGGAGCACCCGTGGGGGCATCGATGGAGGGGTGAGTGATGCTCTGAAGACCAGCCCTGTGCTCCTGCTCACGCCTCTGCCTTTGCTTTGCAGAACCTGCGAGTCCGGAGCACGGCGGGGACGGAGTTTTACACACGCTCGGCCACCAAGTTCAAAGGGGCTCTGGCCCAGAAGTTCATGTTTGTGGACGGGGACAGGGCCATGTGCGGATCCTACAGGTAATCAGTGGCATCTCCTCCTGGAGATGTTGGTCAAAGGACCAACGTTGACCCATGTGGTCCAAGTCCTGCTCCCTGGCCTCAGGACCCTGTCCCAGACTTGCTCCCCTCCTCCTAAACTGGGAGATGATTTTGCAAGGTCAGCCTGAGATTCAGAGCAGGACCCAAGGGGTCCCCACTGCCCCACAGCCAGGTCTAGGACACCCCTCCATCCAGAGGTGGTGGGACACAGCAGGTGCTTCTGGCGGTGGATGTGATGAGCACAAGGATGCACAGAAGCACCGAGCACGGCCAGTCCTGACCAAACCCTGACCTCGGGTTTTCCAGTTAAACATTTCCTACCCAAAGTCTATCCCAATTTGTCCAAATGAAAACTTGCTTTGGTAGAAATAGATCAGTCTCAACAGCTTTTCAGCTCTAAAACACAAGTTTCATAAACATGGAACTGAAACATTTCCTATTTTCTGGCCACAACAAAAACACATTCATTTACAAGTTGCTTTTCTTACCTAACCCAAAGTGAGAAAGGAAAAGCAGCCAACGTGAAAGCAAAAAACTAACTGGCTCACAGCAAACACCTTTTATTTTCACTTCAAGTTCCAATGTGCTCAAGACTTCAACCCTTCATTCTAATTTGCGATGAGAGCTGTTTCTTCGATCTCATTATTATTAATGTTTACAGCGAGATCATGTCCCTGCTAGCACCATCAACCCCCCGGGGAAAGCCAGGGCTGGGGAGAGGCGTGTTATTTACCAGCAAGCACTCAGAGAGTTTCCAATGCGCTTCTGTTCCAGCTTCACCTGGTCCGCGGCGAGGACGGACCGAAACGTCATCACGGTCCTCTCGGGCCAAGTGGTGGAAGCATTCGACAAGCAGTTCCAGGAGCTCTACCTGATGTCCAAGGGAGTGAGCCTCAAGTCCATCTCCATGGGCGAAGAGCCCGAACCTGAGCCCGTAACACTGCCCTCCGTCGTGCCAGTGACCCCAGCCAACGCCGTGGTGAAGAAGCTGATAAACCCTAAATACGCCCTGGTGAAGGCCAAGAGCGCCGACCAGATCAGCAAGACTTCATCCGAGAACCAGGACAAAAACCAGAAGACAGACAACAAAGGCAAAGCCCTGCACGAGGGCCATGCGGGTGACAGGCACGGTGACCCCGCAGACCTCTCCCTGCTCATCCACCCTGGCCTCCTGAACCTGGAGAAAGCCAACATGTTTGACTATCTGCCCACCTGGGTTGAGCCTGACCCCGAGCCCGGGAGCGAAGTCTTGGGCTACATCAATATTATTGACCCCAAGATAAAGAACGTGAAGCTCTCGCAGATGAACCGCATCAAAGTCTGCGACGTCTCCCAGGCCAGCGCCCAGCACCGGCAGATGCTGAAGAACAGGGAGATGGAGGCCAGGAAAAACGCAGACCAAGAGCCACCTCTGATATCCCCCTGCCAAAGACAGACCCCACAGACCCCCATGGAAGCTCCTGCAGCCCCCGCTACCAGCTCCATTGAAGGCACCAGCTGGACAACAAAGCAAGCAGGAACGTTTGCTGCTTCACCATTAGGCCACTACTTGAAGCCACCGGAAGAAACACTGGAGGACATCAAGCCCCCAGTTCCAAAGCCAAGGTCCATCCCCGTGGGCATCGTTGTGACCAAAGTCATTACACCCTGTGACAACAGCACTGCCCCAGAGAGTGACACACCACCACCGCCAGCCGACCACACGGGTGTGAAGCAAGAACCGGAGGAGAACCCCAATGGAGCTTCAATGGAGGTCTACCATCTCCAGCCAGACCACCCGGCAGCAGGGCTACAGGAGGACAGAGGGCCTCCCTGCGCCCACAATGGGCTGGGAGAAGAGGAGGAGGAGGAGGAGGAAGAGTACATCACTCTCAGTGACCAGGAGAGCTACTCCAGCAGCTCTGCTGACCACAGCTACCGCCGCTCCAATGCCTCCTCCATCTCAGACGAGTACTTCGAGGTGAGGGACCGCTACGGGCCACTCAGGAGAACCAATTCGGATGTCACCCACAACGGTGAGATCATGCCCATGCAGAGGAAGCTCAGCGACCCTCACATCAGCCGGGGCTCCTTTCTCAGCCCCTTGGGGAGTCTCCCATCCCTGAAGCACGTCCGTATGGACGATGTGACGAAGAGGAGGAGCAACGCCATGGAGATTAGGTGCGTGCTGCCCCGCACCATCCTGGATGGCAACAGCTCCTACCCCAGCAGCGCCACACAGGTAGGACTTCTTGCTATAACCTTCCCTATGTTTCTCCACCCTAGAAAGGTTGCAAACCTGGTGGTGACCCAGCCAGCTCAGCCAAGGTGTGGTGTCATCCCTAGCTTTGGTGTCAAGTCCTAAATGCTGAGATCAGACTCTCCAAATGGGAGAATAATGGCCTCCATGAGGCAATGGTAGGAGTCACCCAAGAGGTGCTCTTGGTTGGGAAAGTGCTAGCCATGCTACACAGGTCTTGGTGTCCAAGAACACAATGGGTATGGTTGGTAAAGGGGAGGGTTTTGGGAATTAAAGGTTATCCCATGGCATTGGGCTGTGGGACAGAGCCCAGCAGCTCCAGGCACAGCAACTAGGCTCCGTCCCACAGCCCATCAGCAGTGGCATCGTGCCCAGCCAGGGACAGACTGTGCGTGCAGGCGTGTCCTTCTCAGGCTTGTTTTCTAGCTCCTCGCAAAGGTGATTAGCATCAAAGTAAAAGCACTCGGACACATAATTAGGCAGAGCAAGACAGCGGAGAAACAGGGACGGCAACCTCTGTGGGCGAGCGTTGCAGTCAGCAGCTTTGTGGCTGACCCACAAGTGACGCCAGCCCTTGTCACCCCACGGGGTGCACGCCAGTGTCCCCACTGCAAAGGCATGGCGAGCACGGCAGCGTCCCCATTTCAGGAGCATCACCCCATCCAGGCAGGGGGATCACAGGTCAATCCCCCATTTCCACCCAAGCGCTGCAGCCTCTTGCACCACTGCTGAGCATTTGGGTTCCTCAAGGCTCCCCACCACCCACTGTTTTTGGGGCATTCCAACCCCCAAGGCTAAACCAGCAGCTGAAATCAAGCCATCTGAGGTTACCCCAGCTGAGCATCTCATCTCTGTTCACAGGGAATTAAATTTACTGCCCAGAGTCCACTTGTTTTTCCCTTCCCAGCCAGTGAGACGGAGCTCAGAGCAGGGCTTTACTCCTGGCACATCAAATATCCCCCCGCGCCCCATAGAGCCTTGCAGGGCGAGGAGCACCGAGCCCTTTGATGCTCTGTGACCCGGGTGCCACCTTGCTCAGGGTGTCCAGGTGCGTTGGTGTTCCTGCAATAACTTGTTCTGGCCCTTAGATGAAAGGCAGATAATTGATGTGCCATCAGAGCTGGGAAAGCTGGCGCTCGGCTGATGGAAATGTGCAGAGAATAGCTTCTCCCATGTGTAAATATAATAAACCAAAGCAATCCTTGATTAACTCTCTAGAAACCTCCAATCCAACAAGAAAATCACCATCGACACCCATCATGCATTTTTATTCTGCATCCACATTTTTTATGAGCTGGCCCATGGCCCAAAACACAAGCAGAGGCTCACTCAGGGCAAGCGACGTGTTTTCCATCCCATTGAGAACAGCACCCAAGTCATCCCTGGAGCATTGCCTTGCCTAAATACATGCAACCCCATTCACACCCGGCTGCACGGTTAACAGAGGACAGTCGCATTGGCCGATAGGCACACGGAGAGCACCAGGGATGCTCAGGTCTTCTCCTGTCCCTCTCCCTCCTGCACAACCCCCCGGATTGGGCAGAGCAGAGATTTCCAGTCAAGCCCCGCTCCCATTCCCTGCTTAGAGACAGGCAAAATACCCGCATCCCCATGGAGGGGTCCTTACCTGGGTACAGGACCCTGCTGATCATCCCCGGCATGATGATGACAAACAAGGGCAGCATCTTCAGGTAGCTGGCCAAGATGGAGCCGGCCTTGGCGTGACTCAGGCTCTTGGCTGAGAGCGACCGCTGGACGATGACCTGTGGGGAGAGCTGGGCTGGATGGCTGGGCTGCCCACATCAGCCTCCTCCTGGCCAAACTGCATCCCGAGCATCCCCAAACGCTGGAGCCATTGGGCATCAGGCCCAAGGGCAGCGTAGATGTGGACCCAACCCACTGGCTGGGTTTCTCTCCAGGCCAGCAACGGGTTGGTGTTGTGCCATAGCACCACAAAAAACCAGTGCAACCACAGCAACGTGTCCTCCTGCCACTATCAACCATTGCCCACCACCATTCTATTCAATCTCCTCCCCAAAGAGTCCCCACAATAAAAGGGACACTGAGTCCAGCCTCCTCCTACCACAACTCCACCACCCACACGGCTCAGACCATCCCACCTCAGAGCTCTGGCCAAACTGTGTCCATCCATGATCCAGCCAACCCTTGGGCTTTGAGGCAATCTCTCTTAACTAGGCAACATCCATAGGGAATCCCAACTTTAAAAGAGCCCAGACTCTCCCCGAGGGCTTGCAGAGAAGAGCTCAGCACCCAGCAGGATTTGGCTGCTCTAGAGCAAGCACTGGCTCATGCCATGGTGGGCAGGAGGGACCAGGTGCCAGTTCCTGGGGTGGGATGCTCAGGGAAGCTGTGGTTTATGTTCTGCCCAAGAGCCTGAGCATGTCAGGAGCCGCGGGACCCAGTCACCATGTTCACCACATCAGGCACGTGATGACCTCGAAGGGAAAGGAGCTCAATCAGCCTTAGTCCTCCCCACCTGAAGACATCTCAGACATTATTACTGATTTTAAGCAATACAGTTAAATCAATCGAGCATCACTTAAACTCAACTGCTTTAATGCAGCCCTCCTGGTGAAAGCAGGAGGCATCTGCCTGAGGACCAGAGAGGCCATTGGGATATTTCTTACTAAATGACTGAAATGCCCCATCCCTGGAGGGGTTCAAGGCCAGGCTGGATGAGGCTTTGGGCAACCTGGGCTAGCAGGAGGTGTCCCTGCCCATGGCAGGAGGTTAGAACTAGATGATCTTCAAGGTCCCTTCCAACCCAACCCATTCTACGATGCCAGCAGCACGGTGGAGATGCAGTGCTGGCGGCAGGGTGGGGGTCACAGCAGAGGTAGGGCAGGTCGGTGCAGCTGGCTCCACAGCCTCCCAGCTCCTCCTGCCATCAGCACCTGCGCTGGCTAGATCCGATCTCGCCTGGGTACGTCTGCATGGGGTGCAATCACACCTCCAGATTGCGGCGCAGGCACACCCAAAGGGGAAGATAAACATCTGGTGACCACAGCCGTGTGTTAAGACCTTACTCAGTCCAGAATTAAGATTAATGGGGCTCAGACCCAATCCAAACGTGTCTCTCAACCCAGCTCATCAGAGCCACCCCCGCAGCGGTGTTGCAGCTCCTGATCCCACCTCCCCTCCCAACCCTCCATCCTTTCATCTAACCGTGGTAGCCACCTAACCCCACAGGTTGGGTCTGGATGACTGAATGCTCTTTGGGTCTGAAATGAGCACTTAGGTGATTAAGGCGGGTGTTCAGGCTGCACCTGGAGAGGTGTTGAGAGGTGCCATCGGCATCCTTGGTCCTGGATCTCCAGGTGGCCACAGCTTGGTCCAGGACAACCTCTGGGCTGATGGGGCTGCTCAGGAAGTGGCTGCTGAGATGCCACGGTGTGCAGGACAGTGCTTTGCCAGAGCAAGAAATCAGAGGAGCAGCAATGGGTAAGATTTGGGGTAGTTTTGAGCTGCCACCCGTCTCAGAAGAATTTGGGCAAGGGAGCACACCAAGGGGTAAAGAGACTTCTCTGTGAGGACGTGGAGGGGTGTCCGTGCGGGGAACAGCATCCTCGCAGCAGCAGTATCTCATCTCTTTTTCTGATCTTTAACAAACAGGGGACACACATCTACCGCTACCGACCGAGGAACCCCGCAGGCAGAGAGCAAGGCAAGGAGGTCTCCTGCTCTCCAACAAACGAGAAACCCACCGGGGCCACCAAATACAGAAGGGATGGAGCTGAGCCCAAGAAGACCATTGCGGGCAGCCAGCCATACTGGCAGAGCAAAGCCTTCAGCCCCAGCAAGTCCCCACAGCCCGGCCGCCTCTCCCCGGGCAACCCCAAAGCATCAAGCAAACGCTTAACCTCCCTGGCAGAAAGCCAGAAGACCACCGAGGAGATGAGGACACCCCTCGGCATCCCGCTTTCCAAACTGTCCCAGTCCAAGCACCTCAAGAACAGGGTCGCGGGAGCCCAGGGTGCCTCTATTGACTCCAAAAAGAAGCCACCTGAGACCACTGGCCAGAAGGACCACTAGGACCTGAACCAGGTGGACTTCCAGGGCGAGAGCGGTTGTAGAGCGTGCCTGGACCCCAGGCAACGCCGTGTTACATGGGGCAGGGGAATCTTGTTTACATTTACCTGGTCGGTGCACCAGTACCACGTGGCCATGATAGTCAGCCCGAAGGTCATCCCGGTCCAGGGCAGATCTCCAGAGACTGGGTCTCGGAAGAGGTGCATGGCATCCGCTCTGGGCAGGTGGCAGGTAGTGTTGGGAACAATCTTGGACGGCACGGCTTTTAAATAAGCCTCTTCCAGGTTGGCGTAACCTCCGATCTCATTAAAAGCTGGAAAAAGCAGCGTTAGGGGAAGGCTGGTTAGGGTCAAGCAAAACCCGGTGGCCTCTGAGATCAGCTGGCAAAATGTTCATCGACTCGTTATCGGAGATGTGCTGCGCGGAGAGGGAGGGCTCATTCGTGACCGTGTTTTTCTTGTAGTTATTTAAGAGACTCTTCTATTAATGTTTTGCACAGCGGGTCCCAATATGGTCTGCCTTCCTTCGGAGGGTGACCTGGGTCCTAGGACAAAGGCTCCTCAAGGGATCCACCTCTTTTGTCCTCGTACTGTAAAACAACCTGTTTGTTAAGCTCCCCGGTCCCAGAGCAGGGGAAACTCACCCGGGACTATTAAAATGCGAGATTAGGTAGCCTTTGACTTGATACACTGCAGCTGAAGGTGCCTTGGCACAAGCATCCTGCCAAATGTTTTCTACCCCTCTGAGCATTTCCCCCGCACCCTCCGTGTGGCTCCATCCCCAAACCTCCAGCAACCAATGAAAAAAAAAAAAAAAAAAAAAAAAAAAAAACCCCCCACCTTCTTCACTGTATTTTTCCTAGGAAATGGGATCCAGGGCTGGGCCTTAGCCTGAGCCCCGCTGAGGAGGACGTGCCATGAACAAGCCCTAGCAAGTGAGCCCCTGAGCCCTTGGCAGCTGCCCTGGTTCTCCTCCCGCCTCTGCCGCAGCCGCCAGCCCCCGGAGCCGCTGCCAGCCTGCCCCGGGCTCTGCCCTGGCCCCCCACCACCTCCCTGCTCCTGGGGGGCACGGGCTGAACACTCCTTGCAGCTCCCCCAGTACCGCTGGCAGGAGAATTTTGGAGGCATCACTTTTTGGAGGAGGGAGGGATGGGAGGCACCCGCCTCACTCCCCCTGTGTGCCGTAGCCACCCATGCAGCAGCCGTGGGGGAGATAAACGGGGGGGTGCACTGGCACCCCCATACCCACAGCAGCTGGGCATGCTCGAGAGAGGAGAGGAGGCTCCAGGACCCGCATCAGGCTCAGGGAGGGGACACTCAAAGCAAAACCCATGAGCATCCCTTGGTGGATTCCCCCCAGTCCAGTTCAGCTCTCACATCCCAGCATCCCTGCCGCCCCCTCCAACGGGCTGCAGTCCGGACCCTCAGCCGGGTCCTGTCCAACACAGCAGCACGGGGTGGGAACGTGCTCCTGGGAAGTCATCCTGCTGCAGGGCTGTGCCCACCAGCGCTGCTGTCCCTAGACCAAGGACAAATCCCTCAGGCATCGGGTGCTGGACACTGGGATCACCATCAAGAGCCAGCTTGAGCAAATCCCAATTTCCAGGACACCCCGTTCTGCTCCATCATCCCCTCCTGCCCAGGGACGGCCCTCTGCCTGCAGACCTGTCCCCATCCCAGGGCATCCCCCTGTCCGGATGCTTATGGGGAGTTTGCAAAGGAGCATCATCCACCCTTTGCAAACCAGCCCCCCATATTTCTTGGGGTGTCAGCATTTGCAGACTCCTCCTGCTCTTGTGCAAGCAGCCCTGGCCCCCCTCCAGCGCTTGGTTTATCCAGGCACCGGCTACTCCCCAGCTTTGCATGGGCGTTGGGCACCAACAAAGGCTCTCCAGCGGCAGAGCGAGTGCTGAAAGCAGACATTCACCCCTGGGGGTGATCCCTTCCCAACGGTGTTCGCCGGCAAGTCACAACACCTACGCTTGCTGGGACAGAAGAGTGGGGAAAAAAACCAGGGCAGCAGGAGCTCAGCCTGCAGATTCACTGTCCTGCGGATTAACATCCCGGCGGTGAATGCCAAGGGGGGTGCAGGATGGCATCATCTCTCTTATCCATGATGCTGGAGCCGAGCAGAGCCCCTGCCAGCACCCCTGCCTGCAGCCACTAGCTCACGATTAAGTGAAGTCTGAGATTTGTCTACAGCCCCCTGTCTGGACCCACTTGCCGTCTTTCACTCCAGGCTGTTCTGCCCAGCATCGCCCCTGGGAGGATTTACACAACCCTCCTGCTCTCCCTTGGGAGATGTGACCTCGGAGCCAAGAAATAGGATTTTCCATCCCTTCAGCAGCAGCTGGGAAGGCAACGGTCCGGGCAGAGTGGACCTGGAGCAGCCACAGCTTAGCAGAGGAGTGTTAGCATCACTGCTGCAGCTGTCACGCTCTGAAAATACAAACCAGATAAAACAGAGAATATTCTTTATTAGACGAGCTCAACAAGAGCTGGAGAAAAGCAAGCACCCTCGAGGCATGCCAGCCTCCATGCCAGCCTCCAGATCCTTGGGTATCCCGAGAACCAGGGAAAAATCTGTGCAACCAGCAGCTTGTCTTTCGGCTCCCCTGGCTCAGTCCCTCTCCCCCTCCCTGCACAGCTTGGCAAAGCCAAAAAAAAAAAAAAAAAAAAAAAAAAAAGCCAGGCTCTGCAGTCACCAGAGGGGATTTTCCAGGCCGTGCCTTCCTGCCCTCCTACTCCGGCTCTGTGCAGCTGCACCCAGCCAAGCTGACACCAGACACAAGCCTCAGAGAGCCCCGTGGCCGCCTGCAGCTTCAGACAACCGCCAGCAGCATCCCAACGCCTCGTCCAACGCCAAGGCTGCGGCTGCCGCTCGGATCTGCTCGGACAGGCAACGCGCTCCTCTGCCTGGCATAACTCCTCGCTTCTGCTGGGGTATTTGCTATTATTATTGCTTCTCCAGGAAGCATCTGTCCTTTCATTTGTGTTTTTTTTTTTTGTTGGGGTTTTTTTTGTTGGTTTTTTGGGGGTTTTTTGTAAATATACTTCGTGGCACGCGGGGCTCGCCCAGGAGCAAGCTCTGCTTTTGCACAGGGGAGCAGGTCTGCGGCTGCTCCCACCTCCACGGCAGAGCTCCTCCTGCACAGCGCTGGGTCAAAGCCTTTCCTCCTCGCCCGCCTGAGCAGACTTCTCCAGGAGATGTTAGAAATCATCACAGGAGCGCCTCTGGAAATCATCCTCTGTAGTTAAACCTCTGCCTTTGAAGCTGGGACCTGACTTCTTGCCTCCTCCACCTCAGGGCCAAGAGCCCCGATGGCAGAAGGAGGGTGATGAAAGCTCCCAGCCTCCCAGGGGTGCTCCGCAGCTAAACGTACAGAGACACAACAGCGCCGAGCGCTCAAACCGGGCTGGTGACGCGCCACGCTCGCTCCGTCCCCGGGCAATCCCCCTGCAGCAGCATCTCGTCCTTCTGCCCCGCACGTCCCCGCGCCGTGGGATCCTGGCTGGAGACCCCACCCCAATGCTGCTGCGGGTTTTCCTGGAAATTCTGCCGCGCTGTCAAACGCTCCATCGGTGTCTCGCAGCACATGGACTAGAGGCAAATACAGGGAGCAGCGGTGACCACAGGAAGGTCACCAGCGCTGAGGACCAGGGAGATGCTTTGTGGCATCTCCACCCAGAGGAGGGGCACGCAGGGGAAGCACAGCAGCAGAGGGGACAAAGGGGGACAACAGACTTCTTTAGGTGATTGCTACAGGCCAAGGACCTGCTGGGCATCTTGGCCACCAGACTGTCTTTTTACTTATTTCCGAGACCGCCTGAGCGGGGAGGAAATGTCCCCATGGCAGGGGGACGTGTGCTGTCCCAGCTCTTACCTTTCACCGCCAGCACCACGGCTCCGAGCACCATGATGAGCGTCTGCAGCGCGTCGGTGTAGATGACGGCCGCCAGCCCCCCTGCGCGAGAGCAAGGGACAGTGTTGGGAGCGCCGCTGGCTTCAGGCTCGGTCATGAAGTCCCAATAAAGCTGCCCGCGCTGGCGGGGACATGCCTGTCACCAGCCTGGTCCTGCTGACACCGCGGTGATGGGGGGCTGCAGGCGGGAACAGCTCCTGGGGGGTCCCCTGCAGATGGGGTGGGGGGAGCAGCCGACAGCCACGGGGGCTGCATCCCAGCCAGGGCAGGAACAGGGAGCTGAGGGGTGGCAGGAGGGGGGATGCAGCCCCATGTCCCCATGCCATTGGGAGGATGCCAGCCTTCTGGGCTATGGGAGGTGTCCCTGCCCATGGCGGGGGGTGGAACTAGATGATCTTTAAGGTCCCTTCCAACCCAAACCGTTCTGTGATCCCCAGCCCTGGCTCTTTGGATGCTCCAGCAAGCAGACACCTTCAGCACACTGATCTCATCATCCATCCCACCTCTCCCCAACACCATACCAGTCCTCCCCCCTCGTACACCCCTCAGCTCTCCTCCCCACCCTACAGTTTTATTTTTCCAGCACCTGACACCTAGCAGGGTCCCCTTGGCCACCCCACCAGCAGTGTTTCTCCCTTCCCATCCCAAACTCTCCCTCCGGACCTGCTGCAAACCCAGGACCTGCTTCCCTGGCCAGAAAGCACTTACTCAGCACATGAACAAAAGAATTAAAAAGTAGCGGAGCTGGAGAAAATGGGCCCAAAACTGAACAAGTTTCAACCCCAGTCACCGACTCACATCCCAGGAATTCAGGGCTGCACCCCCCCATGGGACACGGATGTTCTCGGGACGAGGGTGATGCAGCGATTGCATCCTCTGCCTGAGCTCACGCCGAAGCGCCTTGCTTCACAACAAGCCTCGTGGGCAGGAAAAAAAAACCCCGAGATGGGATTTGCTTAAAACCAAAGTCTTGCAAAATCCACCACGTTTCGGATGCACTTAAACCGTTTCCCATTTTGATGGCTGGGATGAGATAGCGAGGGAGAATTTACTGCCGGGTGTCTCCACCGGTGCAACCAGGGCAGGGAACATCCCAGCCAAAATATTAAACCAAAGGGATACGCGGTCCTGCCATCCGAGAGTGGGACTGCAAGCCAGGAACCCACAATTTCCAGCTCCAGCTCCAAACCCTCATTGTTTCCAAATCACAAAGGACCCGTACGGATTGACCCTGCACAATAACAGCTACTCCCAGCACGGGGAGGCACTGGTAAGAAATACTCCTGCAAGCTTTGCAGAGGGAGGGCTGCAAGGTGCATCGCAGGCAGGGCAAGCAGGAGGGAAATGAGCTGGGAAAAGGGCTTTGGGATTGTGGGTTCCACAGTAATGGTCCTGTAATAGGAGAAGCCCCGATTAGGGCTGTTACAAATGGGTAGACACACAAGAAAGCGTTTAACCAGATGATGGAGGAGGAATGAATTACAAATTAAAAGCTGTAATGACAAAGGAGAGCTCATGTGTTGAGTCACCGCCGGAGCTGATGCTCAGGGATGCTCAGATACCGGCTGGATGGGGCAGGGAATGTGAACCCCATTAGTATAAAACCCCAAAGACCTTCCAGCAGCAAAATAAAATTAGATGAAAGGAGGAGTGTAAGTGGTGTGGTTCAACCAAAGAAGAGAGATTGAGGCTAGCAGACGCTGAGCAACCTACCCGCGATGGTGTAGAGCCCCGTGACCACCAGCATCAGGACGGTGGAGAGGTAGAGGTCCCAGCCCAGGCAGACTTGCACGAAGAGGGCCCCCGAGTACAGGTCCGTCTGTGCGTGGGAGGAGAAACACAAGGGACAAGTGACAGCTGCTTGGCTAGAGAGCACCCAAGGGCTGCTGGAAGAGTGGCACAGCAGGGGGACAATCAACGCCATGGGGACAGCGAGGACACAGCGCAGCGTGTGCCAGGAGGACACCTCCCAAAGCCAGCGCTGGAGCCTGCGGTCCCATGCAGGGGGCAATGTCACCACCACAGATGGGTGCCACCTTCCCCAGCCCCCCAAGAGCAGAGCAGGGGGTTTTCTTTGTAACGGGGCCAGCTGGATGCAGACAGTGGGATGTCAGGGTCGGCGATGCGATGCCTCGGGGCATCGGTGCTGCTGCAGCCCTGAGAGCACAGCATGGAGCTGGAGATACTCAGCCCTTTGCAGGATCAGACCCTGTCCTGCGCTACCTCCCTGCCACCCCGCGTACCTCCCGTTCCCTCCCTCGATGGCAGTGCCCTGCTCTCCTGGTGGCATCTCACCACGCTTTCTGCAGAGCCCTGGAGATGGGGCACCTCGGACCAACCCAGGGGCCACGCTCCACCAGAACACCAGCACCCTGGGGTGCTCCCAGAGGCACCCCAACCCGCTCCCCCAGCCCAGCACACCGCTGCTGCTTCTGCACCCCAACAGCCCCCCCGGGGCCGATGCACGGGGGCGGCCGTAGCTGGTATTTCACGTTCTGCTTGGCAGGATTCTCCCTCCTGGCACCCGTGCTGCCGGCGAGGAGGCTGCCAAGGCTCAGCTCCCCCCTCCCCAGCTGCAGCCCAACGGTCCGGGCTGTCAGACCGGTCAGGAGAGCAGCAACCAGCCTAAAAATGCTGCTGGGGGCAGGAGGGCATCTCCTCCCCGGTGCAGGGACTTTTCGAGGTGCTTGCTGGTACCTGCAGTGCCTCTAGGGATGGATGGGGCAGCTCTGCCCCACGTCCCTCCAGCCCAGTAGCCGGGTGCTGGTGGGGCAGGACGAGGTGCTGCCCTGCTCCTTGGAGTGTTTCAACCTCGACAGCAACTCCACGGTGAGGAGCACACCCAGGCAGCCTCAGGATGGAGCACAAGACCCCCAGGACTGCCGGTCCTGAGCCTTGCCCCAGCACCAAGCCACCTCTCCCCTGAGCATCTCTGGGAAAATATCTCCTCCTGGTTTTGCACAGGCATGGGCAAGGGGTAGAAGTTGGTTTTGGCCCCAAGGGAGAAGCAGCAGCCCAGAGGTCCTGCACCCCAGCACGAATACATCCTCCAACGTGTCCCCTGACCTCTGCAGCTCCCCTGCAAAGCCCCTGGAAGGAACTGGGGGTTTCTGCTTGGCCACGGAAGGACAGAGCAGCTCCACACCTAACACGCTGCCTCCACCAGCCCCAGTACCTCCTGCACCCACATCACATCCCACGGGGACGCTGGGAGTGTGACTCTGCCCAGAGGAGCTGCCAAACATCTCTGGAGATGATTAACACCCCAGACGTGACCACCATTTCCCACCCGTGGGAGGTCCGGTCACAGTCTCGTGGAAATGAGACATAAAGCAGAGATTCAGAGGGACCTGTGTCACCTCCTCCAGCAGAACAGGGATGCGGTGGGAGGAGAGGACCAGGCAGTGCCCACGCCACCGCCGCATCTCCACCCACTGCTGAGATCCCGTCATCCCCAGTGCTCAGCTGAGGTATGTTCACAAAAACCTTGTTTGGAGAAGAAAAGGAGGCCAGAAGGGGCAGGAAGAGGCAAGATGAGCTGACTCCACACCCTCGCCCGGAGCCGTGACGGCTTCCCACAGCCAACACATCAGCTCCGATTTGACACCTTTCTTTACACACCTCCCAGAAACCATCCCCCAAGCAGCAGAGCTGTCTTGCCCGGTCATGCGGGAGACGTCGCTTGGGATTAGTAATGTGGAGGACCGGTGTTATTTCCCATGTCGCACCTCCTTCCCCCAGCTCTGCCCTTCCTCCTCCCGGCACCGCTCCAGCAAGCTCGCCACGCGGGAGCTGAGGACCATCATTGCGTGATGGAAAGGGGCCACGCGGGATCACGCGATGGAAAAACCAACCACACGCTGCCTAGCAGGGCTCCATCAGTAGGCGAGCACACGTCCAGCTTCAGCATAACATGAAATCCTGTTCCTGAACCCACACCGTTAGGCAGAATCTTGGTTAAAACCCAAATCAAACCAACCAGAAGAGCACTTACAGCACAATCTAGAGGATCCTAATTCATGGACTGTCCCACAACATCTGGACCAGCCTTTAGACCACAGCCACGCCTGGCATTCCCAAGGGAGGTACTACTTGTCCTCAGCTGCTCTTGGGCTTGGCCACGTCTCTGGGACAGCTCTTCCCAGCACCAAGAGGCAATTCAGCTCTGGAGCGTCCTGCCAAAGAGGAACCAACTTGTGGACAGCGATGCCAGAACCACCAGTTGTTTCTCTTCAGTAGATGCCTTTTCCCCATAAATGCAATCCAGCCACCGCTCAATACCCCGGAGACCACCAAGCAGCCCTGCAAGAGGACAGCTACGCCATTCATGCACTGCAAGCTTCAACATCAAGGCAGAAAATCCCCAACCAAAGGCCCTCAGCCATCTCCTCCCAACACAACCTGAACTGGGAACCCAAGATATTTTGAGCCTCCCCAGCACAGTGCCAGCCAAGCACCCTTGGTGTCTTCTGGAGCTCCCAGTGTCCCTTGGAGGGATCCATCACTTGGCATCTCAGCACCTGCCAGAAGGTCCCACGCCCCCCGTGACCGCCTGCTTCTCCAGCCACCCTTCCCCAGAGCCCAGCTGCAAAGACTTGGCCCCGGACAAGATATTTCATAACCGCTTCTCCTGCCTGTCTCAATAGTTAATCATTTTTGCAGTCGTCTGCAAATGAGTCTAAGCCTTTGCTATGAGGAAGCAGAGGTATCTCCACCTCCCTTCCTGGTAATTCTGCTAGGGTGGGAAAAAATAAAAGCGCATGTGACTGAATCCTTAATGAGACATCCCGAATACAAAAACAAGCTAATTAAAACCAGGCATGACCTATTCATAAAACAAGCCCTTTCAACTGTAAAAGGAGAGCAGAAGCCTTTGAAGTCATGCCTCACAATCCAGCGAGATCCCTGCCTCCACCGGTGACCTCACTTGGAAACTCGTTCTTACTCAACGCTGCTCATGCCTTCCCAACGAAAGCTGGCTTTGGAGACAGCCTGGGTTTGACAAGGGGTGAAGCCAAAGCCTCAGTAGAACAAGCTACCCAGGATACAGAGTCTCTAGGGGCTCTTCGCCAAGGTTAGCACGCCTGTGCGGCTCCTCAGGTGTCCCTAGCCAGGGAGGACACCACCTCTTTGGGCTGCCCTGTTGCACCCTGCCATGAAACGTGGAAGGTTGGGGTCCACCAAAGGGTAAATTCCAGGAGCAAAGGGCCTGCTATCCCCCCTGCCCCAAAAGGAGAGCTACAGGAGCAGCAGTGACGCCGTGTCTCAACTCAGGAGAACGTGGAGCGGAGATCCATCCGTAAACACGACGTCTGCAGGGAGAGGGACAGGAAGAGCCCAGCTGGTCCCGGGCTTTGAGGCAGCCCCCAGCAAGGACCAAAGGAAAGCCCCACTAGGCCATAGAGCTGAGAAGCTTTCACTCTCCTCCCACAGTCCCCCGCTGCGGTCACCACCAGGGATGGGACATTCGGCAACGCCCCACGTGTCCACAGACGTTCATCCCAACCCACTGCTGGAAACCACCATTGTTCTGTGAGATTTACCGTGAATGGAGCCAGATGCCAAGATAATCCCCTCATTAGGCTGATTCCTCTCCTGTTGTGTCCTGCATGACTCAGAGATCAGAGAAAACTCAACAGACCAAAGAAACTCGAGCGCTGGTGGAGGAAAGGCTCAGGAAGAGGCGTTTGGGAGTGTCCACCAGGCTCCAAACACAGGGTTGGTTCTGCGAAGGGCCAGGAGAACCGCGGAGGTTCCCATCGGGGCAGGCACCACACAGAGGTCATCTGCAGGTTCATCTGGGGTTGGGCAAGAGGTGACACCACAACGGTCTCCCAGGCTAAAAATGATCCTGTAGGATGTCCATCCCTTCTGGGCAAAGCCATGGAGAGATGGGAAACCAAAGGGACCAAGCACATCCCCACGGTGTGTTAGAGCACTGCTTTGTAAGAGGGGACAGCTGTGACAGTCTGGGAAAAGACTCAAAGACAAGCAGCCCTCAAACTACCAATAATTTCTTTCTTCAAAGAAAAAGAACAAACTACCCCACTAGAAATCCTATCCCAGCTTCCAGCCTTTCCTTTTAAGCGCCAGCAGGGATTCACACAGATCCCAGGGACCAACACCACAGGCGCAGATGCTCCAGCATCTCCCTCGAGCTCCTCCTGGGTCTTTGCCGGGAGAGACGTGTCTCCCGAGCAGCACACAGGAGGGAAGCAAGTGACGTGTCCGGGACACTAGGACGATCAAAGCGTCATTGCCCAAACTTGCAAACTGAGCTGCAGCTCCAGGCTGATGTCAGGAGAAAAGCCACAGGATTTTCAATAAAGGTATTAAAAAAAAAAAAATCGGGTTTATAGGAAGAATGCCCTCCAGCACGCCAGGACGTGGTTTTGTGGGGGGAATACAGGTGGCAGCTGCACTGTCGGAGTCACACGTGTCACCCTTGCCACTCTGAAAGCCCCACACCAGCAGAACACGGGAAGGGCTGCCAACCCCCCTGCGACCTGCCTTCTAAACCCAAAGCACAGTGCCCTGACCGAGGTCAAAGAGCCACTCAGGGGAAACAGACGGGAGTCTCCTGGAGCCAGGGAAATCGCATCGCACCGCTCTGAGGGGTCTGTCCCAGGGGGCACAGCATCTCCCTTTGCATTAAGCCCTGATGGATGTGCACAGCCAGCCCTGCTCACAGGCTGCTCCATCCTCCGCATCCCTTGGCTGCAAAGCCACCGGGAAGGAGGCAGCAATGCCACGCAGGGAGCGATGCTGCATCCACCCACGCTGGTGTTCGCGAAGGATGGGGCGGGTGAGCAGGCAGGTGGGCACCGAGCGCCTCGCCGTGGGGACACACGCTGCGGCAGCAGCCCTCCTGCTCTCAGACAGCCACTTCTTGCAGCCAGACACATGCAAAAGCATATTTTTTGCAGCTGGCTGCATGCAAGAGCACATTTCTTGCAGCCAGCCACATGAAAAGCACTTTTCTTTTAGCCGGGGGAATGCAGCAGCCCCAGCAGAGCCCAGGCTCCGTCAGAGGCGGTGGTGCAGGGTGGGTTGCTCCCTGTGCCGGGTTTTCTCCTCCGGATCTTTTCTGAGCTGTTTGCTCTGATCTCTGTCTCGCTGTCTCCAGCCCCGGGGTGTCTGTTCCCGGCTCTCTGCTGTTTGCCCTGGGTCTGGTGTCACAGGTTCGGAGGCTGTTTTACCTCGGATAAACCCTTCCCTGGTTACCAAGCGGGCAGCAGGAGCTGCACACAGGGAATCCTGAATGGGGCCAAAACGAGGGGAAAACATCCCTGGGGCAAAGTTCCTGAAAATCAGGGACTTTCTGTACAGGCTTGGGCATCTTATAGCTGCAGCAAGACTTCCCTTCCTCAGAAAACCCACGTGCCCTAAAGCAAGGAACAAATTCCCAATTCAGTCCCCAGCTCTGCCGGGTCCCTCGGGGTGCTGGAAAGCATCGCTGCCGGAGCACGGAGAAAATCCCAGACGGTGCAACCCAACCTCTGAGCACGTTTCATCCCCAACCTCTGCTACAAGGCGAGTGCACCATGAGTTTCAGAATCCTGACACGTGCATCCATCGGGACCACCCGGACGCGAGCATCACTGCTGGATCTACCTACAAACCCCCGCGGTGCCGCAGGCAGCACCTGCCCCCGAACTCCCACCTCGTCCTGCTCCCTCCTGGAGCATCCTGCAGCAGCCGCTGTCCCCCAACAGGGCTACACGAGGTTTGAGCCTCGAAATAACCTTTCCCTTGCTGGAAACCAGTTGTGGGTTTGTCACAGAGTCAAGCAGGAGGTACCCACCGAGATTTTGGTGAAGATGGAGAGCAGGAGCGACAGGCTGGAGAGGTACATCCGGATCCTCTCCCCTCCAAACCGTCGCTGGAGATATTCGGGCATCGTGACAATCTGCCAGGGGGACAAAGAGTGATCACTGCCCTGTCCAGACCCCCTCCTCCAGGTATGGTCCCAGGGATGGCAAGGGGACAGCTGCACTCCCAGAGCAGGGTTTAGGGGGCTCAGAGGCCAGTGGTGACAGCCCCTGGGGGAGCAGGGGACCTGGCTGGGCTCCGGGCAGCCGTACGTACCCCCGATGAGATGTAGACCGGCACGAAGACCCAGGCCAGCGCCAGGAGAGCGTAAGTCGCCTGTTGGGAAGGAGGAACACGGCACAGCCAGAAAAAACACGGGTCCTGCTGCAGCTCGACACTGATGGCAGCGCTGGACCCTGCTCACCCCTCCTGCCCTGGCCACGGCTCACCCTCAGGGGCACATTCACCTCCCCAAATGGCTTCAGATGGCCAACGTGGGTGCGTGGGGTCATAGTGGAAGCCCCCCAGCACCCCTGCCAGCAGGAGCCTGCTCCCCTCAGCCCTTCAGCTCCTGACCAGACATTTCCTACAAACTCCTGGAGCACCAAGCAAGTCCAATGCCGTATTTTTCCTGCAGAACTCAAAGACTTTGGCTACAACGTGCAGGGAAGCGGGGAACAGGTGACATGATCAGCCTGCTCAGGGCCACGCAGGGGCTGGACGGGGAAGCTCTGCTCTGAAATGTCCTTATCCTCAAGCACGTGGACCTGAGCTGACTCCAAACTCACTGTACGTGCGCTAGACGGGAGCCGGAGAAGCTGAGTTAGCAGGGTTGCGTTAATTACCCCCTGCACGACTCCTGTGAAATGGGCCATCTGCTGCGACACAGCTCCAGCAACTCATTTTCTTAATAACACGACACGTTCCTTACGTTCCACTCGAAGCCGGTGACAGCGATTCCCCCGGCAGCGCCGGTCCCGGCCAGCCCGATGAAGAGCCCCGAGCCTTCGCTGCTGGCGAAGAGAGAGGCACCGATCTGCGGGAGGAGCAGAGGAGGTGCTGGCGGGGGGGTGACCGGCTGCTGGCTCCCCACGGTGCCAGCTGGACCAGCTCTGGTGCTTCCCCAGCAGCGCAGCCCCAAGGGGATAACTCAGTAAGGGGAGGAGGCAAAAATCAGACAAGCAGAACAGCGCAGAACTCCCTGCCACTTCTAAAAGCCAAGCGTGGCCAAAGATACACCGCGTGCGATGAGGGACGTGTAGGTATTTCGCAAGAAAAACCCTCAATAGACTCCAGTTGGGGTAGACGTGAGCCTCAGCCACCAGCACTCCTGGGAATTCAGCTCATCGGGGCAACCCCAGTGGGTTTGGGATGGATTTGCTTGTGTTCAGGAGGATGAGGAATCACAGAATCATGGGCTGGAAAGAACCTTAAAGGTCATCCAGTCCCACCCCCTGCCATGGGCAGGGACCCCTTCCCCATGTTTGACCCCTCCCCAAGTTCAGAGCAGCCTACAAGGAGACCCGACAAGCCGGGTGGGCTCCAGCACCTTCGTGCAGTGAGAAGGGAAACGCAGCTCAGAGGACACGAGTCCCGGCAGGAGGAGGGGTACAGGGACATGCAGGCAGGTCGTGGAGAAAGCAGGGGGGCAGAAGAGGGAATTCGGTGGGAGGGAGAGCGGTGCTGGATGTCCCTGCTGCCCAGGGTGTCACAGGAGGGACAGAGGTCTCTACTTACTGGCCACCACGCCATGTCTCTGCCAGCAAGGAAATAGCCACTGACAGTGTTCCTGTTCACCCTGCACGAAGACTGGGAGGAGAAAAGGTCAGCACGGAGCAACCCTTCCCTCCAAACCCAGACAAAACACCGAGAACCGAGTCTGCCAGACGAGAAGCCGAGAGACAGGAGACTCTGGATAATTAATGGGAGCTCTGCAACTCAGAACTTAATTACACGGAACAGCGGCAGCACCCCGAGTACCTGGAGCCATGAATAGCAAAGGAGACACCCCAAGACGGGGAAGGATGGAGGATGCACCCATCCT
The DNA here is from genome assembly GCA_011057875.1 of Pterocles orientalis. NCBI lineage: Eukaryota > Metazoa > Chordata > Aves > Pterocliformes > Pteroclidae > Pterocles > Pterocles orientalis. Next base: position 186,781 of record WKFP01014809.1, on the reverse strand, counting down.
ACCGCCATCCCCAGCAGACAGGTTGGCTAATGGGGCCCAGCTTTGGCTCTGATTTTTCTGCAAGGCAGAATGAATGGCTTTGGAGAGCCTTTGTCTGAAACTGCGGGTGGTGAGGGCTTGTTCTGGGAAGCAGGGCACTGGTCTCAACACCCTTTAATAGACAGGCAGGAGGTGTGCTCGCTCCCAGCAGAGCGGGCGCCGGGGCAGAGGTTTGTGCTGTGGTTAATTTTATTCCACCTCGTTTATTCCACCTCGTTCTCAGGCTCTAGGAGTCTTTCCGGAGGGGGTGGAAGGGATGGAGGAGGTTTGTACAACAGAACAGAGCAAATGCAGCACGACACACAAAATACACAAGTGCAAACTACGACAGGAAAATAATAGAGGCTTTCGAAGTATTCTATGCTGAAAAGCCCGCCCTGAAAAAAAAAAGAAGACTTCAAAAAAGGGAAAAAGAGAAAACACTCTTACCCATATTCCCACTGCAACGTTTAAGGAAAAATAAACCACTACGACAACAAGATCAGCAACGCTGAACTGCTGCGACAGGGTGAAGTGTCCCGCGGTGGAATTGCTCTCCATCGTTCCTCTGCCTCCTTCCTCATCCTCAGCAAAAGCCTCACGCAGACACTCGCTGAATCAGTAACTCGTTAGCGGCTTGGGGACATTTATCATTAAACAGGCAGCAGGAGCTTCACCCCTGAAGGCTTTTGGGTGGGCAGCCGGGCTGCCTGCTGCCTCCCTCCCCTTTCCGTTTCCCACCACCCTGGTTCCGGAGAACACCTCCTGATGCACTGTCTCACAAACAAGCAGCTGCTCCATCCCCATTTCCTCGGGGTTTTCTGCTTCTTCTACATCGATCTTGCAAAAGCAGCAGGCTCGGGTCCAAGCTGCTCCTGCAATTAACCATTTCTGCGTTTCTCTTGGGCACAGGATCCCAGCAGCCTGCTCCCAGAGGTGCCTCAAACCCAGATACTGCTGGACCAGACACTACCATGGCTTTTGTCTTCTATAAGCTCTAAACCAAACCCCAATATTTTTCTTGCAGATACTAAGAGTCTGGGAAGAATTTGCATGATCTTCTGAGAAGTTAATTACTGCAGAAATTGCTGGATAAAGCAGGGGTTTAAAGTGTTCTTTACCTTTGAAGGACTCCAGAGAACTCATTTCTGGTGATATTTTTGCTCTGGGAAAAGCACACGGAGTTCAGGGAGCCCTGAAGTTACACAACGCAATGAAAGCAGTATGAAAACCACCCAAGCGAAGTCGTACGTGCTTCGCTCCCTTCCAACCACTCCAGTGCTATGAACAGCCAAAGGACCAGCAATCCAGTCGTACCACTGCAACCCTTCCCTCATTTTTTACTCCTAATCAATACCATAATTGCACTGCCCGCAACGAGGGAAAGTTGGGGGTTTCCACCTGCTAAAGCGATGATCCAACGCAGGAGCTACACGAACGCCCAAGGGGGATTCTCAGCACGCCAGCCAGCAGCAACGCTCACAGGAGAGCTGAAGCTATTCCCCCAAAGGCCAACACGAAACAAGGAGGAAACAACCTTCAAATCGAATGTTTTTGGGTATTTACTAATCAGTGTTTGCTGCACCGGATGCCTGGCTGGCTCGTTTTCCAACCACGTATCCTAGGGCTGCACTAATAAAATAAATACACTGCAACGAGTATGTCCATCGCGGAGGCAGGTCAGCACGTTTATCTTCTCAAACAGCCGCGGATGCACCCAAGCTCCGGCGGAATTTAACCTGCATTAACACACCGAAAGCACACAGAAGTGTTAATACGTCAGCTCGGTGTATCTATTAACATCGCTGAACTGTTTAATAACCTCCTGTCACTAACGTACAACCAGGTACAGCCTGGTGTTTTGTTGTTTCGTACAGACAGAGAGTACCTCTCTGGACAGGGCTGCAGAAATCGAACTGAATAATCGCACAGAAAATAAGTTCCCAGGATGAAGAACAGCATTATTGAAACAGAAATGGGCAGTTGCTTCGATAAAATCACCATCCAATTCCTGAACACACCAACATCCAGCACTGCAGATCTTGGAGCGATATCCAGGTCTTCTAGCTGCAGTCCATGCCTCCGTCATTCCCAGCACTGTGCCAGGACAGATAAGGGAGGAAAAAATAACAGCTTTTATCCTTAAAAGCAAATTCAACCTCTCAAAACCCTTGGAATGTTCATCTCAGGCAGAGAGAAATGGTGTCAACACTGTGGCTGGCGTTCCCAAGTTTTACACTCGTTTACAGGACATCCTGACAGAGATCAGACCACACAACCCCTCAATGCTCGTTAATTCCACCATCGTTTTCTCTGCGACAGGTCAGGACCTTCCAAGTCTCTCAGAGTGGAAGCGAGCTGGCCGTTCCACCCACGTTGGGACAACCAACCTGAACAATTCAAGCTCTGCGCCTTGGCCATATTTTTCAGCTCATGCTCAGGTCAGGGTACAAACCTCTAGAAGAACAGCTTACCTGCGATGAACCGATTCGGATTTTACCAGCTGGAACCTCTGCCTCCCGCAATATTCCCAAGCCCCTGTTGTTCCATGACATCCAGCCACAGACGTTACCTCCCTCCCACCTTCCCTGAAGCAAAGCAGCACGCTGGAACCCTACAGTCACTGCCAAATTACAACTGATCTGCAAACAGCTGTGGTAGCACCTGCAACTGGCTGGTGACAGGTTGTATTTTGTTTTTTTACAAGACTGCTCAGCAGCAACAGCTTGAAAAATGGCAGAGGACCCACATTAGGCAAAAGCAGCCTCTCCTCATTTGCAGGTGTTTCACTGTAACAAGCAAAATGCACATTATTGTCCCTCCTGCCAAGAAGCCTGATCCTCTTCATATTCCAAAGTAACACATTAGCATGAAATCATCAATTCACCTCTTGATTTCTTTCATTAGCTAATTCCTGCAGATCACTTTAAACGGGACACACTTCAGAAGACAAGTGACTAGTACACAAACATTTTTAGAAAGCTCACACAAAACAAATCTTTATTCTTTGTTGCAGAAAATAAATACAGGTGCATATTTCATATGCTTTTCTATAAAAGCACTCCTACAAAATCACTTAACTGCATACAACAGTACAACCTTTTTGGCTTTCAAAATGCAAATATTATACAGTCACTTCATTTTATTATCTTTTAAAGCACTTGTAGCAAGCAGCTTTGGAAAAGGAATGCTTAATTTAGAAGCCAAATTCTTGCCTCAAGTGTTTTGTGGGGTTTTTCCACCCTGTATATAGTGCAACTAACCTAAAAGCAACTAGAACAGTTTTTTGTAAAATGTTTGTTCCCCACCCATTCCCCCCCC
>WKFP01014809.1:137234-181408 GCA_011057875.1 Pterocles orientalis | reverse complement strand
CTTTTGGGTGGGCAGCCGGGCTGCCTGCTGCCTCCCTCCCCTTTCCGTTTCCCACCACCCTGGTTCCGGAGAACACCTCCTGATGCACTGTCTCACAAACAAGCAGCTGCTCCATCCCCATTTCCTTGGGGTTTTCTGCTTCTACATTCATCTTGCAAAAGCAGCAGGCTCGGGTCCAAGCTGCTCCTGCAATTAACCATTTCTGCGTTTCTCTTGGGCACAGGATCCCAGCAGCCTGCTCCCAGAGGTGCCTCAAACCCAGATACTGCTGGACCAGACACTACCATGGCTTTTGTCTTCTATAAGCTCTAAACCAAACCCCAAGGTTTTTCTTGCAGATACTAAAAGTCTGGGAAGAATTTGCATGATCTTCTGAGAAGTTAATTACTGTAGAAATTGCTGGATAAAGCAGGGGTTTAAAGTGTTCTTTACCTTTGAAGGACTCCAGAGAACTCATTTCTGGTGATATTTTTGCTCTGGGAAAAGCACACAGAGTTCAGGGAGCCCTGAAGTTACACAATGAAAGCAGTATGAAAACCATCCAAGCGAAGTCGTACGTGCTTTGCTCCCTTCCAACCACTCCAGTGCTATGAACAGCCAAAGGACCAGCAATCCAGTCGTACCACTGCAACCCTTCCCTCATTTTTTACTCCTAATCAATACCATAATTGCACTGCCCGCAACGAGGGAAAGTTGGGGGTTTCCACCTGCTAAAGCGATGATCCAACGCAGGAGCTACACGAACGCCCAAGGGGGATCCTCAGCACGCCAGCCAGCAGCAACGCTCACAGGAGAGCTGAAGCTATTCCCCCAAAGGCCAACACGAAACAAGGAGGAAACAACCTTCAAATCGAATGGTTTTGGGTATTTACTAATCAGTGTTTGCTGCACCGGATGCCTGGCTGGCTTGTTTTCCAACCACGTATCCCAGGGCTGCACTAATAAAATAAATACACTGCAACGAGTATGTCCATCGCGGAGGCAGGTCAGCGCATTTCTCCTCTCAAACAGCCGCGGATGCACCCAAGCTCCGGCGGAATTTAACTTGCATTAACACACCGAAAGCACACAGAAGTGTTAATACGTCAGCTCGGTGTATCTATTAACATCGCTGAACTGTTTAATAACCTCCTGTCATTAACGTACAACCAGGTACAGCCTGGCGTTTTGTCGTTTCGTACAGACAGAGCGTACCTCTCTGGACAGGGCTGCAGAAATCGAACTGAATAATCGCACAGAAAATAAGTTCCCAGGATGAAGAACAGCATTATCGAAACAGAAATGGGCAGTTGCTCCGATCAAATCACCATCCGATTCCTGAACGTACCAACATCCAGCACTGCAGATCTTGGAGCAATATCCAGGTCTTCTAGCTGCAGTCCACGCCTCCGTCATTCCCAGCACTGTGCCAGGACAGATAAGGGAGGAAAAAATAACGGGTTTTATCCTTAAAAGCAAATTCAACCTCTCAAAACCCTTGGAATGTTCATCTCGGGCAGAGAGAAATGGTGTCAACACTGTGGCTGGCGTTCCCAAGTTTTACACTCACTTACAGGACATCCTGACAGAGATCAGACCACACAACCCCTCAATGCTCGTTAATTCCACCATCGTTTTCTCTGCGACGGGTCAGGACCTTCCAAGTCTCTCAGAGTGGAAGCTCACGGTGTGGCAGCGAGCTGGCCATTCCACCCACGTTGGGACAACCAATGTGAACAAGTCAAGCTCTGCGCCTTGGCCGTATTTTTCAGCTCATGCTCAGGTCAGGGTACAAACCTCTGACAGAACAGCTTACCTGTGATGAACCGATTCGGATTTTACCAGCTGGAACCTCTGCCTCCCGCAATATTCCCAAGCCCCTGTTGTTCCATGACATCCAGCCACAGACATTAGCTCCCTCCCACCTTCCCTGAAGCGAAGCAGCACGCTGGAACCCTACAGTCACTGCCAAATTACAACTGATCTGCAAACAGCTGTGGTAGCACCTGCAACTGGCTGGTGACAGGTTGTATTTTGTTTTTTTACAAGACTGTTCAGCAGCAACAGCTTGAAAAATGGCAGAGGACCCACATTAGGCAAAAGCAGCCTCTCCTCATTTGCAGGTGTTTCACTGTAACAAGCAAAATGCACATTATTGTCCCTCCTGCCAAGAAGCCTGATCCTCTTCATATTCCAAAGTAACACATTAGAATGAAATCAATTCACCTCTTGATTTCTTTCATTAGCTAATTCCTGCAGATCACTTTAAACGGGACACACTTCAGAAGACAAGTGACTAGTACACAAACATTTTTAGAAAGCTCACACAAAACAAATCTTTATTCTTTGTTGCAGAAAATAAATACAGGTGCATATTTCATATGCTTTTCTATAAAAGCACTCCTACAAAATCACTTAACTGCATACAACAGTACAACCTTTTTGGCTTTCAAAATGCAAATATTATACAGTCACTTCATTTTATTATCTTTTAAAGCACTTGTAGCAAGCAGCTTTGGAAAAGGAATGCTTAATTTAGAAGCCAAATTCTTGCCTCAAGTGTTTTGTGGGGTTTTTCCACCCTGTATATAGTGCAACTAACCTAAAAGCAACTAGAACAGTTTTTTGTAAAATGTTTGTTCCCCACCCATTCCCCCCCCAAAAAAAAAACCTGCAAAAAAAAAAAAACAGCTCTTAAAAACTGTTCTACCTTGATACTTAAACCAAGAGAAAACAAAAAGTGGCTCAATAGAAATATTAAGGTAAGCATGATGCTTCACAGCTCATTATCTGTTCGCTTCCAGTTTGGCCCGGGGTGTTTCTCTAGGATAAAAAGCACTAATCATCCAGTCCTATATTTCTGAAAAGGTACGACATGGACTCCCCATTATGGATCCTGCGAATGGCTTCTGAGAGGATCATGCTGATGTCCACAGTCTTGATCTTGGGGCACTGGAGTTTCTGTATTTCATGTGGAATTGTGTTTGTAACAACCACCTACAGAAAGAAAAAATTATCAAAGAGATGTAAGCTCTTATCTTTTCCCACTTTCCGAGAACTGCGAAAGGGAATGTCCACCCACCAGATCCTGTGAAGCCACCGTTGCTGATAAAAGAACGAGATTTCACATTACTGGCAGGGTCACAGTCTCGGGAAGAGCCACTCATTGCTACAGAACTGCACGTATCCATGGATACTAATGGCACTGTCCCTCCTTCCTTTCACTCTGCCATGCAGGTCCAAGGGAAGCTACAAAAATATCCCCCCCCACTGAAGGGAAAAGCCTGCTGATACTGGCAGTCTCTCATCTCACCACTTCCCTGGTTTCCCCCTGCTACAGTGCAAGGACACGCAGATGTTCATATTCTAACATAAAATGCCACAGTAAGAAAGCCTGAACCCAGGAACGTCCCAGCTGAATCCTTACTGCCTGTATATTTTAAGAAATCAGGTCAGGAGAAAATTGCTTGCTTAAAAAAACCAAAATCATTTGATCAGAAATTCAGAATCCATGCTTACTTCATCGATGGCAGATTCCTCTATCAGCCTGGGAGCGTCTGAAGACAGCAGGCCATGTGTGGCCATTACAAAGATCTTGTAAGCCCCTCTTTCCTTGAGGGTCTCGGCTGCAGCCAGAAAGCTGTCAACGTCGTCTATAATGTCATCCTGTCAAAATAAAATCGCGTCAGTGGAGATCCACCACGTCCTCAGCGAGATGAACACAGCACACCCAGATTGATGTCACATCTTTTTCAAGTATAACAGTTCACAGCCAACACAAAACGGACATTTTTATTGATGCTGTTCTTCAGACTTCTGAGCTAGATGGTGAGTGTGAAAGAGCGGTGAAGCAGAGTGCCCAAAACTACTGAACATCACGGGGCAGAGGGACTGCTCCATGAGGGGAAGAGGGAACAGCCAAGACAACTGACATTCATTCGAAAACCAAATTAACAGAAAATTGCTCTTTTCCATAACGAGCCCAGAGATTACACTCTGCTTTAGAGAAACCATGAGACTGGCATGATCTCTACTTCACTGGCATTTCTAAGCTCACAGAACACAAACATGGTGACCTTCCGCTATCTGATGTGTAAGCACCAGATGAAACTCCTCACCTTCAGGCAAGCACCTGAACAGAATTTCATCTGGCCTATTCATAGGAACAAGGTCCAAACACTACTTTCCAGCACGGATCACCTCATACTTCACACACTCAGCTTCACTAAGTGTGCAGAATACTGCCTCACAGGATAAAAAGTGCAGTATCAAAAGTCCACCATCAACCAAAGTTTAGTTGCTGACACAGCAGAAAATCGACGTGATTTCTGCAACCTTAACATGTTTAATATAATCTATCAGAAGCAATGGCATCTAACTTACCACGATGATAGCTATTCTTCCTCCTACATCTCCAACAACTGTGATGGGTGGTTTTTCCTTGGGAATCAGCACTGATTAATGGCAATTTTTTTTTTAGAAGGGATAGAAAGGAGAAAGAAAGAGAAAGATTATACAATTTACTCGAAGCGTGGAAATGTCTGCTTTGCATGGGTCACCACTGTTACAGAGAGAAATGAAGCAACAACTATTTCAACCATTACAGCACTACTGGGAAAAACTAGCAGGATTTTAATACATTAATGATTTTTTTAAGCTTAGACAAAGAATTAACGACATTCATTTAGACTCAAATTCTTAACGAATTCAATTGATTCATAATTTTAGTACAGAGAGAAGTAAAGAACCACTCCTTTTTGATGGTCCCTCTCACTGCCAGCCCCATTCCCCAAACCCACAAAAATTGATAGGTGAACACGTTCACATACAAACTTACTTACTGGGTATCTCCAAACTGGGATGAATAGCAGCTACGTTTTTGGCTGTAGGTGGTGAGTGTCGACCATCCACCATGTCAGACTCAGCATCTTGAGCTTCCCCATGAATCACAGCAATTCCCAACCGTAAGCGCTCAGCAAATGACTGTGCCCTGTAGGGAAAGGGTTGAAAAATATATAGAAATACATTAAATTTAAAATAATTCACATACATACAATCCTTATCTATTTCCATTTTATTTCTGATGTTTCAGAGGAAAAATTGAACCATCCTAAAATTTTAGGAAAACACACAGAAGAGACCACTTGCCCCTTAGTATCTTGTTTTCACCAGGCTTGTGAGAGTCAGAATAACCTTGAAACTATCTACACCAGCCTTGAAGCAACAGGACAAAATCCTGCAAGTCACAATCCTGATTACTTCCTTCTGGTTTTCCCAACAGTCAAAAAAAAAAATTCCCACCCTTCAACATTCTTCAGATCCCATGCTTTAGCAGGACTCATCTAACAGTAACCAAGACCAGTCTACATGTCTACATTTAATAGGAAAAAATCTATTCACATTAAACAGAAAACAAGTGTTCACCTATTTAATTTTAGCCACACTAAATAAAGCCAATATCCCTGACCTTCTGACACATAACCTTAGACAGCCTACAGAGAAGAGAATCCAGATGAACCTTTTCCCTGACAAACCACACTTCAAAGTTAAACAGCCTGGATTCTTACAAGCTTACAAAAAGTTCCTTCACCATGCACTATTTCTTTGACTAAAATGAGAAATTTATGTAAAAAAAAAAAGTGTAAGGTTAGCTGGGGGAGCAGGGAAAGCAGAGAGTCAGGAAAACAGGAATTTCACAGACAGTGCTTGTATCCCAGATACTGGAAGCAAGTAAAAATTAGCAGATTCATCCTACCTTATCTTGTACACCCAGGAGTTCAGTATCTAGCCTAAGCCAGCCATCTAGTCTCCCGGTCAAAGTGAGCCTGGCACGTCCAGAGTGAGTCACTTTGTTCTAACATTAGCACCTAAGACCTGTGGCCTGAATCACCTCCTTTATGCTTAAGCCTTGTTTCACTATCCAAACAACTCAAAGTCCAGGAATAATTTGCCCATCGTGATGCTCAGTTAATTAAAAATGAAGAATCTTCTGCCCTGTGGTTATCATACAGTTAGGATATTTTTTCAAGTAGTTAATTACAGATAAATTATGATTCCAAACATTTAAGAGATAAAACTTAGAAGGCACAATCCTATCAATGAAACAGTAATAATTACTTCAAAATGCAATATTAAACTGAGTAAAGTTCAAAGCAACAGTAAAATGATTCAATCATTTTCCAGTGAGCTCAGAAACCACAGAAACATTCTGAACTTCATCAAGCAAAGGCTCTCTTTCACCAGTAGGCATTCATCTGAAAAGTGTTTTCCTTGCTTAGGCTGCAACATTCAAACACCCTTTTCCAAATACAAGGTACCTCCTCAAATACTGCTCCTAAATGCTCACATGTGCACACGAAGAGGCTAAACAATACAGCTCTGGGATCCTCACCTACACTAATTGGTTACGTATGCAACTTATCTGTCTCATCAGTTAAAGGTATGCGTAGACTATTTGCTGGCATGCACAATTACTTGACAAGCACAAAAATGCTTCAACAAATGCCTGCCTACACCCAAGAGGCAATACCGATACCAAGTAAAAGAAACAGAGACAAGCAAATGTAAAATAACTGGCCAAAACCAAAGAAATCACATAAAAAGTACTGCTGGAAAACAAAGATGATAAAAGTTGTTCCCCTCACTATACTTCTACAAATTAAAGTATTTCTTATTTGCTATATAAAATAACAAAACCCTTTCTTACAACACGTATCGCGACTCCTTGGCATGAAAGCCTAAATTTTTCAACAAACTACTGGTTTGTCACCACAGTAAAGACAGTCTCTCAAACCATCATCCAACTCTTAACACCACCTTCTGAGAGCACTGTAACTCCAGAGAGTTTAGGTACACTCCACCAAAACGCTATGTGGATTAAGAACAGTCAGTCAGCCAACAAGGACTTCTTAATATCATCTCAAACATCAAATCCTCTTTCACCATGCTAGATGGGAAGCCATCTGAATTTAGGATCTGATCAACCATGTTCTAAGTTATAAGCATGTTAAGCAATTACTCTGGATTAATGGCGTTATACTCCCAGCCATTTTTCTTCATTTACAGCAGGAAATGTATAATCTCAATGCACACAAATATAATATGATTAAATACCCTCTTTATCCTAAGCACTGTATTGATTTACCTCATCCTCTTGTTTGTTTTTTACTCTCTTTGGATTTATTATTACTATAGCAATGATGTAAAAACTACGTATCTGACAAAATGGAAGCGGTAGGGATTTGAAGGCTGCATCTTCTAATTTCTGGATATCTGTCCTTCACTTGATCCTAAGAACAAAATCACGACAGAGATTTCCTGCTCTAACACAAGAGAGCAGATCTTACCCACCTCTTTGCAGACGCAGGTGATTTGGCCACAATTACAGCATTCCTGTAGTCTGGTATCTGTAGTAAATAACAGATAGCAATGTCCACTTCATATCTTTAGACAAATTTAAACTCAGTAAGAATCAAAATAAGTTTATTTTGCCAGAAGAATTTCAAGCATCGAACATTTTACCTAATATAAGAAAGCAACCTCAAGAATCCACGGTACATGACCAGAGTTCACAGCTCAGTAAACAGGAAATTAGAAAATTCAGACTTTAACTTAAATTGTACTTTGAAAACACCGTATTATATTACAGATTACACACAAGTAACTGCTTTAGAACATCAGGGCTACACGGACAAGTGTTAAAAGAAACAGGAAACTATCAAAGTTTCCTGTTCAACTGAAGTTGTCTTGTGCATGCAGTCTTTAATCACTTGAAAACATGGTATTCCATCTATTTCCTAGGTTCAGGGTTGCTTTTCAAAGTACACCAAAAAAACCTAACACCTCTCCATCACATCACACTGACTCTTTATATGGACCATCAAAAGGGACAAAAATTCCACACTCGCTGCACTGAACCTGCGGTCACAGCCTAATATTGCTGCAAACTGTCTTCTACCCAGATCAGCACTAGAGGATGCTGCTGCAAATGCCAACAGCAGCAAAGTGGTAAGGCGAAGGAGTCTGGGGTTCATTTCCAGGTCTGACGGGTACATCAGCCAGTCTTCACAAGCACAGTCTACTCCAAAATTTGCTGCCCCACCCCATTCTCATACTGCCTTTCCATCCCGACTCCTTCTCTCCATTTAGCCAGCATTTTAGTCCCCATCTCTCAAAGCTTCTTATCCTAGTCTCCACTTCCCCTCCACATCAGACTCGTCTTTCACTGTCCATAATTTCAGGCATTCCACAGTTCACCCTTCCAGTCCTTTCCAACAGAGCAATCCACGTTCCTTCTAAAATCTCTTACCCCCCTCCCTGCAAACTCAGCGTTCTTCTTCACTGTCTTGTCTTCACAATCTGTCACAGAGCAGCATACAGAGAACCTGTCCTCCTATCAGTCGCCGTTAATAATAGTCTGCCACCGCTCTTAGCTGCAAAAGCAAGCAAAGTCCTACAGAGCAGATCCAATCCTCAGAAGCCCAGTGTTAAGTGACAGAAGACTCTCTACTAAATACCTGCAAATTGATCTGTTAGTCGTAATTTCACAAATTCGGGGGGATGCTACCCCAACATATAGTTCATCACCTTGCTGTCAAATGTTAAATACCAGTTCCAAACCACAGAAACACTTGATTTGTTTCAAACACAAGCAAGTTCTTCCTTAAGTTGTTCCACAATCTTATCCTCAAACATGCAAACCACATTTGCTGAATATTTGCAAAAGCACTCTACCCACAACAGGCAGGGGAAAGAAAAAAAGCAAGTTCTGAATTTGGGCATGGTCCTAACCAACTGAAAACAAGAGCTTTTCTGAGGACGTGTCAGGCAGTATTAACAATCTGCAATGCTACTAACTCCACCTATAACACTGGGAATTCAGCATGTTCTGTCCTTTACAAACTCTTAGTTATACAACAGGCTGTAAAGATTAACATGATGGAAGGTATGGACAAGGCAGGGCCTGTCACTTGACATAATAAAGGCTTTGATCTTGTTCAGACATCACTGCCTTTTTCTCCTGCCAAATTATCAAATTTGTTCTCAGCTCTTTAAATATGAAGTCAGAAAGCCAGAGATGTCATCCAAAAGCTAGTAAGACATCAACAACTCCTTTTAGCCAAGAGCTACGTCACTCTAAGATTAACACGTACACACAGGAAAGAGAGAAAACGCTAAGTATTGAACATTCGCTAAGCATACAAAGGAAAACCACTCAATTATTTTTATATCACATTAATTTCACTGATTGGACTGTCTTCATCCCAGAAAACCAAGTAATTCTCTTCACACCTACACAAACTCCCAAAAGGGAACACCTACATGCCCTCATCCTCTTTACTTTCAGTTAAATGCTTTTTTAAGCGACCTCCAGCCTTTCATGTTATTCCATACATCCCATCACAACTCCCATTTGAAACGTTTTCATGCCTTGGCATTCACAATGCAGGATCTACAGCAAGCTGCTGCCACCATGAACTTGAGATGAATTCTTCCTGAGCAGCACTGGATGAAATTGGTAAGAAAAGATTCTAGATATGGCCTGGCTGGTGAAGCCACCTGCCACTATAGGTCCCGTGTGATCAGATACATTCAGTCAACCTTAGTTTTACCGAGCCAGCTCATGGACAAGCAGAGGAATGAAGAAATGAAAAACTGAAAGGATCTTTTAAGACCTTTCTACACATACTTCAGCAGACCTCCACAAACGTTCATTTGTTAGACTGAACAGCAGTACCAGACTCAAAGATGCAACAATTCTCTGTAAAGCATTAAGAGCTCATGTATGAAAATGTGCTTCAAAACTAAACCAGGAACACAATCATCAACTGTAATCCAAACCTTCAAGCAACACATACAGGCACAACTTGCCATGTTATCTGCATATTTGGTTTCCCACTTTTTTTTGCTTTTTTAACTTACGAAGTGCTTATAATGTGCAATACCTCTCTCCTGGTATACAACATGAATGACTGTGGCAAAGCCAGAGCCTGGAGTTTTTTTCTGTCATCCTCTGACTCTAGTACCAAATGAAATTATAAGGACAGATTCAAACGGTAACTGATTCTCCAAACAGATTTTAACACTGTCATAACAAAATCATGTTGGTTTGGTTTGGGGTTTTCTGGGGGTGTGTTTGTTTGTTTTTAAATCAAGGCACTCATATCTCTATAAAAACAAATAGCTCGGATTCAAAAGTAAGAGTGAGCTACACCTCTTCTTTCACCAGGAAGAACGCACTCGCTTTATTCCAAATTATCATTAGTCACCAGCATAATATGCATCTTATACCTACAATTATCATTTGCACAATTTGTTTATATGAATCTACCAGTAGCACTTCTCAAAGCACTTATAAAAATAAGTTGGAGAAATGGACACACAGAACATCAGAAGTTAAGCTCCTCAAGTCAAGACACGCTGAACAAACAGCAGGTGAAGATGTTTCACACCCTAAGTCATCTGTTCTTACTTTCAGAGTAGGCTCTCATGGTCTGTAACCTTAACTTCCAAGTGTTTTCATAACGTGATATACATTACACCTACACACGCAGCCCATCCTATAGATGTCAAGGAAATTTGAAATAGGAAAGGAAGAGGATACCAAGAGTAAGAAAATCCTCTTCTTTTTTTAATACTAGTTAGGGGACTGTATCTAAAAGACAGAACAGCATCACTGCATGGATAAGAAAATGCCAGCTCTTCAAGAAAGGAAAGTTAAGCCTGTGGGGAAGAGAACCAACTGCCCCAACACCACTCCTTGCTCCAACATGATCTTTCCCCCTTTAAAACGCTGTTTGAAGAGTTAGCCTTTTCATGGGAATTTGTTCCAGAAGCCTCGAGACATGACCGAAAGTAATTTTAAAACGCAACTGTAATAGCAGGCCTTCCTCACCTCTTCTTGGATGTACTGTAGTAAAAATGGAGATGCTCTCAAGTTATCAACTGGAATATTGAAGAAGCCCTGTATTTCCTTCTGATGTAAATCCATAGTAATAAGATGAGTTAGTCCTTTAAAAAAATAACAAGACAGATGAAGAAATACATCAAGAAAAGTAAGAAAGAACAACAGACATGCTTTTTATTTCTCTAGTAAGTTTAAATGAAGTTTGTCCAGAACAAAATCTCTAAGCTGCCTTAGAACAAGAATACTACATGTCGTGAAAGAACACAGAATATTAACTATGTCCCTCCTAAGTACACCAGTATTATCACGATTCGAGATTTCCACCTAGTCTTTTAGAAGGACCTCAGAGAGCCACATAATTGACTCTGTAGTGCCACACTGAGGCAGGTTAAGATCCTTCTCCATTCGACACGCGACAAAATGGAAACAATAAAAATGGGTCCTATGCCACGTAGCAAGACCCTGGTGCAGCTAATATGAGTCCTGAACTCCTGAAAAATGGGCCCAAATTCTAACAATCAAAACCACTTCTCTCCAAATAGGAAACCAGATCGCACTGTGTTCATTGTAACAGCCCATTTTTCCCAGGGACAGGAGCAAAAAGAAAGGAGCAGAAAATGTGTTGAAGGCTGTGAAAATGAACCATCTCACTCTCCCACATCATCTCAAACGTGAAGGACAAAGTGCATTCATCCAACAGGTAAAAAACAGACTAAAAAATTACAAAGCACAACTGCTGAAGAGTGTTAAAAAGGCAAAGAACAGCATTATGAGGGATGGGTGCCACAGCCCAAAGCAGCAGAGTCCAGCAGGCTCATTTTGCCAGCTCAGTAGAGCACAATGTAATATGGCTGTTATAGGTTTGATGTTTTTATGAACTTATCATTTGCAAATATTTCTGATTACATTCTCCTTTCTATGTGGGTATTAGACTCACAAAAAAATTGGCAGTTATTTTTAAACCAAGTCCCAACTTGTGCACAGACCTCTCTAAACCTGAAAGCTGACAGCAGAAGCCCCCACTGCCCTGATAATTCATAACAACCTGCATTCTTACCAGCTTTGCACATCATTGAAGCCAGTAGTTTAGAGACAATGGAGCCCCTTTTCCTCATCTTGCACTGTTTGCTGTACGGGAAGTAAGGAATCACTCCAATAATGCTTTTGGCACAGGAGGTTTTACAAGCGTACACCATGATCAGGAGTTCCATGATCGTAGTGTTCACGTCTCTGGAACGAGAAGCATCCAGTTCTGTATCTCATGCATAAAAATCCTGTTCTCAACACAGCATCTAAACCCACTCCAGGGCAGTAGAGAGTATGGTGAGTGAGCGATCTTCACCAAGAATCCAGCTGTGCACCTCAACACACCAAATGCCCTGGACCCAGCATTTTAATTCTTCACTGGAATTACATGTCACTATTTCTTTCTCACTTGGCTATTTTGGGCAATTCAGCAGTTTTTGTTATACCATTTTCAGGCTTTTAGTAATACAGCATGTTGCTGTAACAGTATTCCATAATTTATCTCCAATATCTATTTCTATCACACACAAAACAGATATATTTTTCAACATAGGTATGCTTTTTTTTTTTAAAAAAAAAGAAGTTTCAGACCTTACAACATATTCCCCTACTTCTCAAGCCAATAGTGGGCTAAATATTTAGCAATTACCATCTATCCCCTGCCCTAAATGAAAAGATTGAGAAGATTTTTTTTTAGATGAGAACTTATCATGAACTAAGAGACTTTCTATTTCTGTTGCCATTAGAAAAAAACATCTATAGCGTTTGTAAAGTTTTTTTCATATTAAAAAAAAGTTGTTTTCTGTCACAGGACACATTGCCTAAGAAATGCTCCTACATTTAGAACTTTGTAATGGTGCTGGAGACAGGGGAGCTGAAAGGGAGGAATTTAAAGAGAATGACACAAGCAAAAGAATGCAGAGACCTGGAGAAAGTTTCATTGACATATTCACTGAAAAGCAAAATAACAGAGGCTAGCTTATACTGAAGTAATCTTTTTAATTAAAAAAGCCCAACAAAAACAACAAAAAACCCACAAAGAGAAGCCTCTATCTAGTTAATCTAAGCTTATTATATGGTGTCATACACATAAAATGTGAAGAAAAAATTAACAGAAGCATTCCTATGGACAGTCCATGTCAAAATGCTAGCACAGTGTCTTTAAACAGTTACTTACTTGGAAACTGTTTGGATGATAAATACATCCTTTCCTCTCACAGACTCCTGAATCTGCACTCTTGTTTCTGCCAAGAAGAGAAATATGTAGTATTTGCAATAGCGGAACTCAATAGGTAGCCAATACCCACACACCGTAGGTAAGTTTCCAGTTTTGCCAATTAAATGCTCACCTCTGTTTGGCTCTTGATAAACCTGAACCTTCCCCATCTCAACTCCTAAGCGCCTGCAGGAACAGAAAAAAGAAAACCAGGAGTCAGTACAGGAAAATGAAGGGCAAAACAAATACAAAGCCCATACAATGCAATAGCTACTGAAAAGGCTACATTTCACTGAAGAAAACCTCCAACTATAAAACCAATAACTGAAGTGGAAATCTCTTAACAAAGCACCTACAATTTCCAGAAGCTGCACTGCAGGCTGATCTGAACTCATTTTCAAGTCAAGCTCAGAAGAACAAGCAGCAGAAAAAAACAATGCTTGATTACTAAATTACGTAGCAATTTATAATCTTATATATTTATATATACATTATATATATGTTGCCATATATATGTATATACACGGCAGCATAAACATGCACAACATTTAAAAGACCACTTTTAAATCATTCGCTACAGAAAAAATGCCAACATAGAGCGAATAGGGAATACCAGCGAGTTCTGTTTGATGAATAATGCAAGACTATGTCTGTTCCACTTCAGTATTTGCACAGACGCCCACCACTAAAAAAGGAGACAGTCAAGTGTGCTCTGCACTTACACCCAAGTCCTTACAATGCTCCTTTGCACCCTCTTTTCTCCTCCTATCTGTAAGTAACTTTGGGTACACAAGCCTCAGGAAGGAACCCATCACGCGCAATACTCCTGCTAATGTTACGGATCCTAATACCACCCCAGTAGCATGGTTAAAATTTACTTCAGTCAGACAAGCTCTGCTGAAGCTATTCATGCATTTAAAGCTAAACAAATATCCCCATTTAAAACACACAGTGAACAGCAGCTTTGCCTTCTAAGAAAACTCTGCCACAAGGAGAATGAGAAAATGATGAAAACATCTGCCATGATTATTTAACACTATCCAAACATTACTTTTCCCACACGTTCTCTACAGCGAGCTGCAGCCAAGCACAACATGCCACCAAACAATTTAAACACAAGTTATTTTCTTTGTTATTGATCTGCTGAAATATACTGTGCAATACAGTACACTAGATATTCTTATAAACCATGGCAGTTCTCCTACCAACTTTCTTGAAGTAGAGAAATCAGTCTTTAGGAAAGCAAGTCCCATCATAATAACACCAAGATCCTCAGCTCTCACGCAAGATTCTACTTACTCAGCAATCCTCTTTGATAGTTCCATGCATGATGAATTGGAATTAGCTGAAAACAGCACCAGTCCACCCTTGGTTATATTCATGATGGCCCCAATTTCAGTTGATGGCACACAAAACATCAAACCTAAGTTGTTTTTTCAACTTCTCAAAGACTGCAAGAGATGAAAGGTCTGTTAAAGCCACAACATTAAAAACAAAAAAGAAACAAATTTTCTCTGTTTAGAAAGCAAAAAGTTTCCCATAAGCTGTTATTTTTCAGCATCCCTAATATTTGTTATCACCACTTTAACACTACCAAGAATATATCCTTAGAGTAGGTTGTGACCCACAAGCCACACCGTTAACCGACACAGCTCAGTACGCCTAACAAGATGGCACAAAGAACGGGGCTTCACCCTGCCTTGCCTTCCTTCTCCTGCCCCCAAGATTTACACACCCTCCAGCAGAATGCTTTCCTGGAGGCCTGCAAAGATCCCCCTACACAACCTCCTCACTTCAAAAGGTTTTTTCTTGGGTTTTTTATTTTAAAAAATGTTTTCCTCAGGCTATCATCCACTAACACAGATTCTCTTTTCCATCAGCTTGTCCAGTTCATTTTCCAGAACTGAGAAACATGTATTGACTTTTTCAAGATCACAAAGCCAGGCAGAGGTAGAGTTGAGCTTAACAGAGTTCCTGGGTCAGGGCCCTGCTAAACTGCCTGGAGGAGTCTATTTCCATAGCTGGTATCTTTTCATCACTTTGCAATAAATCAGAAACTTACAAATAAGGATGAAATGTAAGGAAGTGTTCAATAAAGCTGGCAGCTGTAAATAATGACCTCTTGCACAATGCATCCACTTGATGAAGCAGTTGCTGTCATTCTTTGATACTAATATTTCTCCTGTGAAAACAGGAGAAAAATATCAAGAGGAAATCTATACAACTTTTTTTTTTCCAAATAAAGGCACAAACCACTAATCCCACACCAAGGATTTTATGGGATTTCATCATGACATTTTTTATTCTTCTGTGTAGCATTTCCGTGACTACTTCTAACGTACCATTTTGTTCAGATAAAAGAAAAAATCACCAAAAAAAAAAAAGCCACTGGCAAACCAAAGTAGCATACAACTCGAGAGTCCTAGGCTCCAGCACTTCGCTTCTGCTGTATAAACAGTCCAACCTTTCATCATTCATTTTAGCAGTATGTAGGGGACTGAAAATATCAAATGGAATTGGCATATTTTTTAAAAAGTAAATAGAAGTTAGGATAAATCAATAACTTCCTTCCCAGCAAACATCTCCCTGCTGAGAAACTTAATTATCTAAGAGTCACATGCAATCTGTTCCAAAAAACTGATGGTGTATCAAACATTAAGTACTCCAAAACAGCATCTAAAAGAAAAACAACAGTTTTCATATTTACAGGAACAGCTGGCTAACTCTATAAAGAAAACCAAACCTTCATTCAGCCCACCTTTGCCACTAGACATACTCTTTCTCAGTTTGACCTCATCACAGAAACTGTACCTGATTCATTCTCAATTAAGAGCCAAAGTGAAGTCAGGAACTTCCCAACAACAAATCTCTTCATAAAGAGGTTGTGCTATGCTCAGTTGCTGTGAATGAAATCCTGTCTCTCAAAACGGGCAGAAAGAGCACAACAACCTCAGCAACCGAACTTGAATGCCTGCATGTCCCAACTCTACTAGAACCTGGTGTGCCTCCCTGTCACCAAAGCAAGACCCCACTCTTTTCAGCCTTTACTTTCGGATGCTAGAAGGCATCATGGTTACAGACATCCAGTCTAAAGCTCAACTACATCCCTATATCCCTCCCAAACTAAGCACCCAACAATTTAAAAATAATTAAAAACCTATTTCTCAGCTAGTGTTTCTTCCTTTGTTCTGCTGCATTTACTCTCTGTAACTCCCAGCCATTACCTAACAGTCATCATCCATCAAATATTCACAATGGTGTAAAAGATACATTTTAAATCCAACAAAGCAAATGTACTAGAAATGCCTCTATGTCTCAGAGCAATACTGGAAAGCACTCTGCTTGTGTGATTAGATAGGAACAATGTAGAGATAACTTTCAGTGTTACTAAAAGCATTCACAAGGTGTTTTGAAGACATAGAGGGTTTTTTTCCACTTGTATTACCTTCTTTGCTCCATGATTAGGAAAATGAGGAGTTAAGAGGTGTGCTAAAAGGTAAGAGTTGTTGGTTCCTGATTATTGTTCAGGGTGCATTTTACACCACAATACAATACTGACATATTCACAAGCAACACTGAACACAGCTTTTCACGTTAACCATAGGCATTATGTGAATTTTCTCAGGGATGTACTTCAGCAGCAAGTGTGCTACAGTGTGCGTGTGGGGAAGGCTGATTTCTAGAGTAATATTGATGTATCAACCGTGAAACAGGTGTTGGGATGACAGCAAGCTCCAAAACTTTATTAGATGTGCAAAGACATGACTCCACAAGGGCATGCGGGACCATAACCCTCTGGCTTGAGGTGGACTAATCTTCCAAACCTGCAGCAGATTTGGGAGAACACACAAACCACAGAGGAGACTGCAGCCCACAAATTCCTACCCTTTCTTTTGGGCTGCACACAATTACACTGACACATCATGATGAACACAATTCCTGGACTGGATCCACATGAGGCCCTACTCCCACCGGCTTTACACCACGAATTGAGCATGTCCATACAGAAAGCAAGAAGCAGCAATAACTGCATGGGATAACCATGGTCCTGAAGAACTGATCCCCACGAGCTACAGGGAGACTGAACCCTCTCACCCACCTCCCCACGGTGTGTGGGGGTATCTCCCCGACCCCAGAGGAGCCCTCTACACTCACCTGTTCCCCTGGGCTACTCAGCAAAAGGTCCACCCTTCCACCCCACACCCCCCTCCAAGTCCTTCAGCTGCTCCAGGTGGGTGACACAGGCCCTGGGAGGGGAGGCCCGCCCAGGCACCGCAGGGTACCTGAGGATCCTTCCCCTCTGCCAGGGGAGAGGCCTGGCCACGCCGCAGCCCCCGGCATGGCAGCCAGGACACTGCCCCTTCACCTGCCGGGGGGACGGCAAAGAGCGCCCGGCCGCAGAGGAGAGGGGCGGCCAGGAGAGGGGCCCCCTCCCACAGGGTCTCTGAGGGGAGGGCGGCCAAGCCCCTTCCTCAGGCGGCGGAACCCTGTGTGGGGAAGGGGAGAGAGCGCTGGAGAATGGGGATGTCCTGCCCTCACACAGCCGGCTGAAGTGGGCTGAGCAGGGCGAGCGTGCCCCTTTCTGAAGGCCTTACCTGCCGGCTCCGGCCCTCCGGCCCCGGGAGAAGGCAGGCCGGCCGGAGGGGAAGGGGAGAGGCAGAGGCAGCGGCGGAGCTCAGCCCCTCCGGTTGTCCGCTGGCAAGATGGCGGCGCCGCGCGAGGGAGGGAGGGAGGGGAGGGCGCGCGAGGGGCGGGGGCCAGGCAACGCCCTCTCCCCCCTCGCGCCCCGCCCTTCCCGCCACTGCCTCGCGGCGCGGCTGAGGGGAGCCGCTGCCGGCGCCATCTTGGCCCCTCGCCCACACGATGGTGATGCGGGAGAACAACGTGGGGACGCCGGTGGCAACGCTGCATTTTAGCTTTCTCCCCAAACAAGACAGAAAGCGATGGGGGGTAACGGCTCCCACGAGGGTTGGGAGAGCTCTGGTGCAAAATCTGTATGGCATAAACCAGCAGATGTCCGCAAAAAGATGGATTTCAGAGCTCCCGCACCTGCATCCCTGTCAGAGGAACGGACTGACGGCCACTGTGCTGCTCTGGGCACCACCACCACTTCGGTGCATCCTCGCCATCCCTGGCAGGCACCAGGGTACTGGCTGGCCTTGGTCGTTGGATCCAGCAGTGTTCATGGAGAAGGAGGCTTTTCTGGAAATTAAGAAATGATCAGTGTTTGCCCAGTTCCACTGTACAGCCCAGAGCATGCCCGATTCGACCAGCATTCCCCATCAGGGCCCTTGTTACAACATACACAAGTCAAACTGGATGAAGATGCACCTGACATCTGCAGCAAGATCCTGATTTTAGTCACCCTGTTTAGAAGCCCAGCTTTATCGCAGGGTGGCACCCACAACAGAAACCTTTCACTGGTTTGACAAAATCAGTTTACTACACAGATTCAGGAGGGTAAAGCTCTTGCCAGCCCCAGCACCCCCATAAATAAACAAGCACCATGTTTTCCCACTGACTGGGTAGCTAGAAGCTGTTTTAAAATTACACTTTTCAGCGTGCCCAACATCAAGAGCATGTTATGGATCAGAATTTTAGCATTTAGCATCAAGGTACAAGGCAGGTACTTTCTGCTGCAGCTTATCTCACAAAAAGCAATTAAACTTAATTATTCCTGGGCTGCAGGGTGCATTGGTGCGAGGCTTGGAGCACCCCAGCAGATATTTCTGTCTGTGCTGGCCTTACCGTGAAAGAGGAAGAAAAGCCACAGCTGCCAGGACTGCTCACCAAACACGCCTGCAAAAGGACAACATTCATATTTTGAAACTGCTGTTTCTGCCATTATGAGCTGCATTTTCCATTTTAAATATTCACAGGCCAGTGTTTCCCCATATTTCACAACATTTGCTTATTGCTTCTTGCATTCCAACACTTCATCAATTGTCTTTTTTTTTTTTTTTTACCCTCTTCTTTTCAACAGACTTGGAGCTGGGGAAGGAGAGCAATTTAACCTGGAGCTGCTGAGCAGCTGCCAGATGTACAGCACTCCACTTGTAGCACTCAGACAAAGCGAAGACATCTGTTTGAAATATGTGAGCAGAGAAGCCATAAGCCTGTTTGTACCTTCACAGAGATGCAGCAGTGATCCTCTGCCTTTCCTAGAGTCTCTTCCAAATTATACTGAAGCGTGAGATAACAGACCTTTCCTACCGCCTCACCACCCCCACTGTTCTCAGTCTGTATTTTTCTGCTTACAGGCTGGTGCTTCCATAGTTGATTCAGGGTCATTGACCCTAGGAGGTTCTGGTTTTGTTTTGTTTCGGGGTTTTTAGGACAAAGAGGAAGGGGGTTTTGAGCTTTTTGTCAGCCTCTTTGCAGAGCAGCAGAGATTTCTCTTAGCATCGGTGTTCATTGCAGGATTTCACTACAGGCTGGTATGGCAGAGCAGTTAAAGGCAGAACAGCTAGAAACAACACATGGTGAAGCACTGACCCATCAAGCAATTAGCCACCTTCCCCAGAAGCATTTTTCAATACTCTAGGGCACTCAGAATTTGCTGACTATTTGATTTGTGCTGCCCCAAATTCCTGACATTGCTTAAGCAAACCACAGGACCAGGAACTAAAAGATTCTCTCTTCTGGTCCTTTTTATAAGGCTACTGCCTTTGTTTACTTGAAGACAAATCAATTTATTTTCCCCCTCTCTTTTGCTGGTCAAAGGAATGGAAGCTTAAATCTCAGCTCCCAAGGGAGGGGGATTTGTTAATTTTACAATATGTTAGCCAAATGCTAAGAGTTTAACAAATAGTTGCTCCAAAATGAGCACCCAGACTTTATTTAATTTACAATGATTCAATTAGCAATCATCTACAGAATTCTGAAAAACTGCTGGGTGTGAATATTCTGGCTCACAGAGATTTGTTGTTCTTAATCCAGATGCAACCCTGGCAAGCAGAGATGTGCAAAAAAACCCCACACCTAGTCCAGCCAAGGTGAAGGGCACTGCTCATCCAGTGCTTGTCTGGACGACAGCCTGCATCCATCACCTGGGAGAAGACAAATGCTACTGTCATCCAATCTCCTGAGCTCCATCCATCTCTGCTCAGCCATGTTGGCTTTTTTTTTTGTTGTTGTTTAAGAGGTGGATGTTAAAACTCACCTACAAAACCACCTGACAGTGAGAATTATCAGACATGGTACAGCAAAGAAGCCTTTTGATTTGATGCTAACAGAGCCCTGTGAATAGGTTTGGTCTCTCCCAACAGCTGTTCCCACGAGGCATCCCAAAGTCTTCCTCTACCCTCCACAGCCCCTTTGAGCCCACTGGGAGGTTCTGCAGCATACAGGCACCTTCACACTGAGCACAGCTCCAAGGCCACCACCTCCCTCCCCTGCCTTCAGCTTTCCTGCTTTGGGAAAAACTCTGTCTAATTTCCAGAAGATGCTGGCTTGGATATTACCCAGCTAGAGAGAGGCAGAACTCAAAATGGCTATAAATGCATTTCTGAATCAGGGAAGAAGTAATTTTATAATTTCTTGGGAGTGATCTCGACAAGAGCATTCCCCATGTCTGGGAACCGAAGTGCCTTAAAAAAGGCCCCAGAGCAGAGAACACATTTTATCTAGGTGAAGGGCTACGTAAGCAGATAGCACTCTTATTGTTTTATCAAATTTTGCTGCCTGGCCATTGCTTGGCCATCTGCAAGAAACAGGAATCAATGCATTTTGTTGCAGTCCTGTTCCTCCTGAGTCATGAAGCTTTGACTGAAAGACTCCCTGAGTTCAGTTTTGTTTTCCTGTTTCTAGCTGCACTCTGTGTTCCAGGTCAGACTGCGGTGACTAACAGATCTGCCACATCAGCTGCAGCATGGGCACAGGGTTATATCCAACGAGCCTTCAAACAAAAAGACAAGAGGCTTGTTGGAATATCCGGTGTTTAACAGGTCACTGCACAGACAAATGTCTCAAGCTGGATGAGCAGGCAAGGGTTTGGACAAACACTGCCCTGAAACAAGAACCAGCAGCAGCGCCTTTTGCTTTGTTCACAGCTTCTGCTTGCTTTGCCATGTTTGTGTGCAGTTTTGTCCTGCAAAGTCTGCATAGCATCCAGTTAGCATCCATCACCTATTTACAGATGTGGTTTGCCCTTCAATTCACCTTCAGACAAAAGCAGTTGAACCAGACAGTGAAGTCATGTCATTTTAGGGAATCTGAACAGCTACATGGTTAGTGTCAAACACCCCATTCCTCTCCATCCTGCCCCGTACAGCTAAGCAGAACCTGGGAGAAGCGCAGGGAAGGAGCAAAGTGCAACCAGCAAAGAGCACCCTGTTCCCTTCCTGGTTTGGTGCTGATCAGGACCAACCCTGGATCAGTAATTGACTCCCGTGCTGGCTGGGACCCCCACCCAGCTGCTACACCAAGAAAGGCTGAGGAGACCCAGGTAAGGCTGGGCCCGTGCTACTCAACACTATAACTAATACCTCTCTTCACAGAGAAACTTTTTACCAATACCAGTCCTCTAACTTGTGATATTGTTTCCTCCCTGATTTCAGCAAGCTCTGGAAGAGGTTCTGCTGTCAAACCTCTGTGTGCTGTCTTTTGCCTGACCTTATCTGACAAGTCCATTCCACAGGCTCAAGAGTGGGACACTTAAAAATTGTACTCACCAAGAAAATTTCACCAGAGGAAAGGCATAGGGACCACTAGCTTTCACAGAGGCTTTTATTGTGTCATTAAGTTCTTAATGAGAACTTCCTCACCTGCTGCAAATCCTCCTCCCATTTATTTGCACCCACCATCATGCTGCTGGTACTTCCCAAGGCTGTCTTAGCTCTCACTCTCTCTTCCCACTTTCCTCTTAACTGTTCCAAGCCCAATTTCTATTCTCACGCTCTCAGCCAGGTCCCGAGGAGAAAATACCTTCTCCTCTTGAGCTGCTGCTTGCCACGTCCTCCTTGGCTGGTTTTCTCCCTGATATCTCTGCAGCTTCCCCCAGCTCCAGTCACCTGCTGTACTCTCTCCTCCAATGCAGCAACAGCTCTTCTTGAGGTCTCTGACTTGCGTGTTTGCTAGAACAGTGCAGCGCTGCCGGGCATAGCAATAATCCACTGCTGTGAGGACCTGCTGCATGCTGTGATTCACCCAAGCTTTAACTCTTTGAGATTCTTGATAAGTCCTCGTCTAAGATCCTGTCTTCATTACAGAAGCAGCTGTCACAAGGCTCAGTTACACCAGGGTTGTCCCTTGGCATGATTAAAACACCACAGTTATTTTCTCTTGCGCTAAAGATACAAGAACATCTTACCATCCTGCTAGACCCTAGTCTGACCAAAACTGTAACGCTGATCTGAGGCCACTTCTGCCTGTGATTCAGTCAGGACAGGACACAAGCAGGCTCTAACAGGATTCTGCCAATTTTCTTTTCAGCCTACGGAGGTCTGCCATCCCTTACCCAAACTCGTCCCGTGACATAATTCTTCCGATACGCTGGCTAGTAAAGTATCACTGTCCCTTGATACCTTCCTTGGAGGGCAGCTCTGGACCGCAGCTCCAGCCAGGGCAGTTTCTGCACTCAGAAGACACAGCCTGGTACAAAACGTCTAACCAAAAATCACCCGCCAAATCTTTCTGAGCTCTTCACCAAGATGTTTTGGTGTTTCTATATTTACCTTGCCCAACACCAAATTATTCATGACCTCATCAGACTGCTCCCCCTGGTCTGCTAATTCATACAGATCACTGACTGTCAAAACTTGCTTATTCTCTCAGCTAAGGCTCCCCCGTGCACAGCCCGAACCCCGCACGCCCCAATGGCTCTGCACGTCCCAGCCCCCTGTTTGTATGAGTGCCGCTGTGGGATCGGCCCCTCCGCGGGACCAATGAGGGCCTCACACCAGTGGGGAAGCGGTTTCAGCACCTTTCTCAACAAGTGCAAATACTGGGGGGGTTCAGGCTGTTCCACCCATCCCATCGCATCTGAAAGAGCCTTGAGAGCGAAGCTGCGTCAGAGGGGAACACAGCTGCCGAAAGAGCGGCTGTTCAATCTCTTTGGATTGTTTGAATGCCTTTGGAAAATATTCCCCCCCCTCTTTTTTTTTCATTCAAGCTTTTCTAGATAAGCACATGACAAATACAAGTATTGGAGAGAATGAACAGCCTGCCTCCTAGTCAGGAATGAGGGACTATCACAATTATCACTGTGATAATGAGGTAGTCTGAACACGAAGGAACTCGATACAATGGGAGATTTATCTTGGAACCAGTCCCTTGGCAGCCTGACCCCGTACTGATGTCAGCACGGTTTCTCATTGCACAAAGGCTACGGATCAGACCTGGGATGACAGACCCACCTCTGTCTCAAGCTCATCCTGTAACACAGCAATGGCCGTTAGCATCGATAAAACGTTCGCTTCCCCCTTTTTGGCAAGTGTCCTGGGGAATGGCTGTCTGACAGCTTCCTCGGTCACTTCCCCGTCAGGCAGGGAGATTTTCAGCTTTGTAAAGAGATGCTGTTTTGCTTAGGCGCAATAATGTGCTGCTTAGAGTGGAAGTAGCTTCTGGCAGGGATATTGCAGGAGAGAGAGCAGCTTGGTCTCGGGTCTGGAGTGGGACGGGGTTAGCTGACGGAACAGAGCTGCTGCAGGAAGGGCATACTGGGCTTGGCTGGGATGCCAGCCCGGTGATGGTGCTCTGTAGGATAGGTCCCTGCTGGTATTCCAGTGATAATTCCTTAGATCACCCAGACAGTTCGCTTCATTTAAATCATGTTGTCCCATGGGAACCCTGTACCCACCTTAGATGTCCAAATGACCCAGGAAATTGCTCCTTTCCTACCACAAACCAGGTCAATACTTCACGTTCTGACCTTCAAGAGTGCCAGGGTGAGGAGAGAGGCATGACAGGAGTCTGAGGCCTTGCTCCAGCGCTATCAGAGACTCCTGTCACAAGGAATTACGTGGGCTCTGCAAACAGATAAAGAAAACCAGAAAAGAGCAAGCTCTGGTCTGTACAACCTTGACACTACAATCGATGCTGGAGTTTACCACCAGGAGCAAGTAAATAGCCCCAGTGTTGCATGCTGCATAGCAAACATTGCAGCTTTATCTGGATGACAGGCAGCAATTTGTGGCAAAGGGTCAATCTCTCTGTTCGCTCATGCTTGACATACAGACCGTCTTGTTACATTCCCTGTTCTCAGCGGGTTTATGCATGAATTTAAGGTTAAGTACATGCATGCCTGTAGGATCACGACCTTCATTTAATATTGCATGGCCCAGCAGACCCATAATTAATCCCTACCATGTTCAAGTGACAGCTCTCGCTCGGTAATGTCATCCACGCAGAATAGGGAGATACGTGTAAATTCGCGCACTCAGGCTGGGAGTCAGAGATTTTCCAGCCATCAGAGCAGTGAGGCTCCAGGCTGCTTTCTGTCAGGATGAATGGGACAAATAGCGGCTTGGGCCATTTTACAGGCAGATGGGGCAGGCCAGGAGAGGGAAGTGCGATACAGTCACCTCTGCATTCAGCTGCCTAGAATGGGCTGGGGATGACAGCACCTCAACACTGCCATTCCCTTTTATGTGACCAATATTTTAAACTTAACAAAAATTAAAGAGTTTCAGAGGCTGATCAAACTTGGAAAAAAAAACCCCACCATCTTCATCCTGAGCAGTCTGCAAATGTGAAACTTGACCAGACCCAGCTCAGCTACACTTGCTCTTCTTTCTTCTCCGACCCACTGGTTTTCAAATTTATCAAAAGATCTGAAACCCAATGATAAGCCAGAACTGCGGGCTGGCAATCAGATCCACACGGACAGAGTGCCCCAGGCAAGTCCTCACACCCAGGTCTGAAGAGTAGCTGCTAATGCAGTGGTTTCCAAATTCTGGGTAGTTAATTTTTTTTTACCTAGTCGTGTTACTGAAGATGAGCCTCTCGGTCAGGTTGGATCAACAAGTGTTTCATCACACAGGCGACACAACAGGCTGACTGTGTTTTACATAAATTTATTGGGATTTAATATTCCTTCACCAACAGTACAAAATGTCAGATCTCAGCGATTTAAGGGCCAGAAACATGTCAAGCACACACGCAGGTTTGAGATACCTCCAAAATGTCAGATGACTCTTCATTAGCACACAGCCCCAACTTTGCAGCCCCGAGTCCTGCGATGATAGCTCTGAAATGAGGGGAGATTGCAGAGAAGAGGACTGCCCCCTCCAACAGCGCCGGCCACACAGTAAACCAGCGCCCGCTCAGACCCTTGGGACCTCTGCTTCTGAAGCAGACCTGGACTTTCGCCTGCTGGTCAGGCTGCCCAGGACCGACTCCTCGCTGAAGGCCCCTTCGAAGGTCGACAGGATGGACTGGCGAAACTTCTCCTTGAAATCTGGCCCCACAAATACATACAGAATGGGGTTGATGCAGCTGTTGAAGAAAGCGAGGCTGGAAACCAAGGGGATCCCGATGTAAAGGGCCATTTTCATCTCATGACTGGAAGAGTTTTGGGATATTTCCATCAAGGAGAAGACGTGATAAGGGAAATAACAGAGGAAAAATGAGACTGTGACAGCAATGATAATTCTGTATGGCTTTGCAGTGTTGGTTAGCTGCCTTCTTTTCAGCTTGACAGCAACGATGCTGTAGCAGATGAGAATCACCGCGAAAGGGATGAGGAACCCACATAAGAATCGCGTTATGATCATTGCTTTGTGCCGCATCCTCCACAGCCTCCGCGTTGCCTCGGATGCGTAGTTATTGGACAGGGCAAAATTATTGTAGCAGCTGGTGATGTTCCTGGAACTGGTCGCAGTGTCCCGAAAGACGAGGTACGGGGAGCTGAGGAGGAGAGCCAGGACCCACGTCCCCAGCGCGATCCTGGCCGCCAGCTCCGGACTCCTGCGGTTGTGAGACCAGACGGGAAAGGCCACAGAAATGCAGCGGTCCATGCTGATGACCGTCAGGAGGAAGACGCTGGCAAACATGTTGAGGAATGCGATGGTGCTGTTCAGCTTGCACAGGAGCTTCCCAAACGGCCAGTGGAAGCCCAGCGCAGTGTAGGCGATGCTGAGGGGCAGGAAAAAGGTGAAGATGAAGTCAGCAACGGCCAGGTTGAGGAACCAGATGGAGTTCACCGTCTTCTTCATCTTGAAGCCTGCGATCCAGATGACGAGGCCGTTCCCTGTCACCCCCAGCAAGCAGGCGATGCTGTACACCACCATGGAGAGGACGTGCATGCTCTTCTGGAGGCCGGAGTAGTAGTCATGGGCGGTAGCGTTCTCAGGCTGCACGGTGGGGAAGCTGTCAAAGAAGGGTGATGGGGAAGAAGAGACGCTCTCCATTGCTAGCAAGCCGCAGTCCTGAAATCATAACAGCGCACACGGCTATTATCTCCTACAGCTCAAGAGAGGCAAAAATCTTTGCTAGCAGCTGCACACAAAATGTCGATTTTTTGCTTGCAGCTCCTTCATTCCACTGCAGCCCGGGGTGCTGCGGGGTGGAGGGCTGGTGTCACCCAGAGTGGTGTTCCCCACGCCATGGTGCATTGCAAGTGGCCACATGACCCTGCCACTGCTCTGCACGTCACAGAAACCACCACGAACTGAGAAACCGACCCAGGTTTTGCTGTTGGTGTCGGCGCTCTCAGAACAACACCTCCATAAACAGCCCACAACAGCAATCCACCATGGGCAGCGGCAGAACCACGGGAACCCAAATCCCACAGCTGTGACGAGACCTCTTTGGATGATCAACAACAAATTAAGAGCAAAAAGCATTTAGACTGATAAAGATGAAGATAAAAGACCGTGCCTTCACCAAGGACCTTCCAGGGAGGAGCACTCTCATAGCAGCTGGTACTCGCGGTGTATCCTGGTGTAACCGTAAGCCCATTACCCACAGCCCACCATTCCCCTCACCCCTCCTGCTCACCCCAGCACCTTGCCGGGTCCCACAGGACTCACCGCCGTTCCGCGCTCCTTCGCCGCTCTGCTCGCAGCGGGTGGTCTCGCCTCCTGGCTGACTCCCCTTTGCGACGCTGCTCCTCTCCGCAGTGACTCACGCTGCCTCGTCCCATTTTCCCATGGCTTGGGATCACGAGGAATTTAGTAGGATCCCTTATTCCCTAATCTTCTTCCTCATTTGCAGGACACTGATTTAACCCCTGAAGCTCCCTCGGGCCGGTTGGCCAAGCCCATTCCCTAACTCGGCTCCGAAGCACACGGACAACACAGCCCCTCTGCTGCCTGCGTGACAGCCCCCCGGGCAGCTTCCCTCTCCCCAAGCACCCGGACACCCCAACGGGCTCTGGGGCAGCCCCACTGCGGGGGGCACGGGGCAGCCTCTGCTCCCCACGGCCGCGGTGTCACCCCACTGCTCGTGGCCTGGCGTGGCTGGTCACCTTGAGAGGTGGCTTGGGCCAGCAGCCCGGGCGGGGGTCCCGGGGGTGCTCTCAGCACTCTGCCCGGTGCAGGGTGGCGGGGGGCTGCCTCCTCTCGCCCACGGGGGAGGTGAGAGGCACCCCCGCATCGCGGGGCGCGGGGAACACCCCAGGGTTGGGAGAGGGGCTCCCCGGGGTGCACGGCACGCGGGGCTGGGGCTGTAGGGTGACGACAGACGGGTGACGACAGAGAGGTGACAGCAGAGGGGTGACGGCAGCGGAGACCCCGCCCCTTCCAAGGTCACCCGCGCCCCGGCCGCCACGTGCTTGGCAGCGCCGCCAGCCCCGCCTCGGCGCGGGCCAATAGGACGCTGGGAGGAGGAAAAGCGCGGTGCTGATTGGTCCAAGTCCTTCGGTCTACGGGGGCGGAACAAGGCGCTGATTAGTCGAGGCGCGGAGGGGCGGGTCTGAGCGGTCAATGCTAGGCGCGCGCCTTCCCGCGCCGCGGAGGAGCGGGACTGGGACCGGGCTGCGGCGTGTGCGGAGCGGCGGGTACGGCCCGGGCGGGGCGGGAGCCGGGCAGGTAGCGGTGTTCCCCATCACCGGTGACAGGGCAGGGGGAGCGTGTCGGCGGGAGCCTCTCGGGGATGCGGGAGGTGACGGAGGCGGGATGCGGCGGGTGGGGATGCAGCCTCAGCAGCAGGTGAACTACCGGGGCGGGCTGCTGTCCCACCGGGAGGGTGGAAATAGGGTCTCATCCTGGCTGGGGAATGGGGAGCTCAGTCCCCCCAGCAGGTGTGTGAATACCGCTGTGACCCGTGCTGGGGAAACATCCCAGACCCAGCCGGACCCGCTGCACCCTGCCCTTTCCCCATCCCAGCCCAGATTCCCACCCTGCCAGCGAGGCCCCGCGGTTGGGCAGGAGGGCAACTGAGCAAACTAAGTGCAGTTGCTTAATAACCTGCTCACGGCCCTTCGCTGGCCTTGGGGGGTTAATGTGTAAAGAGGTGCGTTGTTGCCAGCCAAGGCAGAAGCTGGGCTGTCACTCACGCCCGGGAGCTTGTGCTCTGCATTTTAATGCCAGCGTTGGTCCCACCACAGTGCTGGAGGGTTGCTGCCAGCCCTGGGCATCACGCTGTGCCATGGAGCCAAGCTGAGGCAGAGCTGCTGCCTCTCGGGGCCCAGTTCTGTGAGCTGCGCTTGCTTCAGTTAGGGTCTGGGGCTGGACGCCAACCTGCTGGGGATTTGCCCTCGTGGCTATGCACAAGGGAAAGTAGCTGAGAGGTAACGTGATGCGCTTTAAAAACACATGTCTGTGAGTACAAACACTTCACTGCCCTTGAAATTAAACAGCAGTTTTAGCAGGACACCCTTGTGTCCCTGAGAGCATTTGGCAGCATTTCCTAGAAGCCCCAATACTCACAGATACACGGGATCACGAGGGAAAGGCGCTGCTCCTGTTGCTGATCCAGTTTAGTCCATGCGTGGGTTCACCATGTCCCCGAGTGTCTGGCCAGGCACAGCAGAGCTGGGTGGAGGGAGCCCAGGGGAGGCAGTGATGGGAGAGTATCAGAAATGATCAAAGCACTGTAATTAATGTGCTGGTCTTACATCAGCGGGGAAGCCTGACGAGTGTCTGTTTTCCTCACCCGATGTGTCCCAGCCCGTGGCTGGTCCCTCTGTGTTTCCAGGGAGGATGTGGGATGGGAGCAGGACACAGCGTGGAGGCACCCAGCACTGCTGCTGTCCCCCAAACTCCCCTCTCCCCTGGCAGGTGACGTTGGACGCAGCAGGAGGATGGCAAACTCAGTGCAGGGCGACGGGGGCCTCCCCAGTGCGGAGCTCTGGGCCTCCCACAACAAGATGCTGGTGGAGCCACTTGACAGCAACGACCCAGAGGTGAGAACCGTGTCCTGGCCCCTCCCCAGCAGCTGCTTCATTCATCCCCGGGCCGCCGTGGGGATGCTGACCGCCTCGAGCCAGGGATGTGGCAGGGAGATGGTCCAAGGCCGAGCTGGTGGGACCCATCCACCCTCTGTGCCCTCTGGCTGCAGCAAGAGGTGGAGAGGGAGGGCATCCTCCAACCATGTGCCCGTAACATGGTCGGAACTTTGCATCTATTGCTCACACCCCTCTGCCTGAAGCTGTGATACCCACACCAGCACAGCCGGCCCCCCCAGGCCATTTGGCAGTTGCCCTTGACTCTCTAGCCCAAATGACAGCTGAATTACCTGGCAGCTTCCTGACAGGTAGAAACCCAAAACATGGCCTGCGACTGGACATAGGAACTGTGTGGGATCAGCTGTACCGAGAAGGGATTTCCTCTCCATTCTCCAGCACCTTTCCAGGCCCCTCTCCCTGCCCTGTCCCCTCCGGGGGTGCATCCCTGATGGTGGAGCATTCACATCTCCGTGCAGAGCCAGCGCGGGTGAAGCTGTTTCTCTCCCCTCCCAAAGGTGCACAGCATCATCAAGAAGGAGAAGCAGCGGCAGAGGCTGGGGCTGGAGTTAATCGCTTCAGAGAACTTTGCAAGCCGAGCAGTCCTGGAGGCCCTGGGATCCTGCATGAACAACAAATACTCCGAGGGCTACCCAGGGCAGAGGTACGGGGCTGGAGCAGAGTCCCCCCAACACAAAACCTCGCAGAGAGGGAGGGGAACCACCAGACCTCACCTCTGGGAAGGAAGCGATATCCTGGTGCTGGCAGCCAAGCTCCTCCAGGGCAGGATCTGACCCTCTCGGCTTCTGTCCTTGGCCACGCACAGGACAATCTCAGCAGGGTCACATCTGCTGCGGTGGCTGCCGCAACCATGGCATCACCGGGTGCTCCACAGCTTGGTCACAGGGCTTGGTTTAACCCCTGCCCCATCTTTTACCCGCAGGTACTACGGTGGGACAGAGTTCGTAGATGAGATGGAAAGGCTCTGCCAGAAGCGAGCTCTGCAGGCGTACAGGCTCGACCCCCAGAAGTGGGGTGTCAATGTCCAGCCCTACTCAGGTAACGAGGTGCTCAGGAGAGCCAGGATGGCTGCACCACCTCTGCGCATCCCAGCACCTGTAACCGGCCCGGTGTGCTCTCCCCGCAGGGTCACCTGCGAACTTTGCGGTGTACACGGCCCTGGTGGAGCCCCACGGCAGGATCATGGGGCTGGACCTGCCCGATGGGGGCCACCTCACCCACGGGTTCATGACGGACAAGAAGAAGATCTCTGCCACCTCTGTCTTCTTCGAGTCCATGCCCTACAAGGTACAGAGAGCTGCTCCAGCTGGAGCCAGGATGTGGTTGTCATCAGCGTTTGTGCCTCTTCATAGCACCGATGTCAGGCTCCCAGCACCCCCTCCTGCAGGGTGACACTGCCCCTGATCTTCACCCTAACCAAGGTGGCTGAACCCTCCTCTTCCTCTCCCAGGTCAACCCCAAGACCGGTTACATCGACTACGACCGGCTGGAGGAGAACGCCCGCCTCTTCCACCCCAAGCTGATCATAGCAGGTCAGGATCAAACCCTTACCCACCTCCCTGGTGACACACCGGGGTGGCGGCGGCTCCTGGCACGCTGGTAAGCCCTGAGGCACCCACAGATGCTGCAGTGCCAGGAGGAGACCTCCAACACCTCCGTGCTGGTGGAAGCTCGCGTGCTGTCCCCAGCTGGGCTGTCCCCATCGCAGGGCTGGACCCAGGGTGTCCCAGGGTGCTCACACATCTGCTCCTGTCCCCTCCAAATGTCATCTCCCTGCAGGTGTCAGCTGCTACTCACGCAACCTGGACTATGCCCGCATGCGGAAGATCGCCGACGCCAACGGAGCCTATCTCATGGCCGACATGGCCCACATCAGCGGGCTGGTGGCTGCTGGCGTGGTGCCCTCCCCCTTCGACCACTGCGACGTTGTCTCCACCACCACCCACAAGACCTTGCGGGGCTGCAGGGCCGGGATGATCTTCTACCGTAAAGGTGCCTGCCCTGTCCGGGAAACTGGGGGAAATGCTCCTCCCAGTCCAAGGGGGCTGCAAGTTAAAGTTCTTTCCTGCTCCAGCTGGGAAGGAGAGAGGGCAGGAAGGTCCAGGGCCTCCTGGGAGCATCTGGGGAGCTTCCCAGGGCCAACCGTGTCCCAGATTTGAGGAGGAACAACCATATTCCCAGCTCTGAGAGGCCAGAGGGTGAAAGCAGCTCATGAAACCCGACCCTTCCCTCCCGCAGGCACCCGCAGCGTGGACCCCAAGACAGGCAAGGAAACACTCTACAACCTGGAGAGCCTCATCAACCAGGCGGTGTTCCCCGGGCTGCAGGGCGGCCCGCACAACCACGCCATCGCAGGTACACATCCAGGCTGGCTGCGAGCGCTGGGATGGCAAAGAGAGCTGGCAGAGTTGTCCTGGCTGGGCTCTGCCCCCCCAGCAGCCGTGTGGGGGGCTCCAGCTGCCCCGAGGGGCTCACAGCCGGGAGATACGGCAGCAAGGAGCAGCGGGTGTGGTTCAGCATTGCCCGAGTAGTGACCAGGCTTTTCCTGTCCTACCTTTTTCATGGCAACATCACCAGCCTGGTTAGGGGAAGGGACTCTCCCTCAGTTTTCTCAGCTGCCAGGATGATTTCTGACAGTGCCACGCATCCCCACCAGCCCCCCGAACCTCACCGGGGTCTCCCTTCCTCCCCAGGCATCGCGGTAGCGCTGCGGCAGGCCATGACGCCCGAGTTCAAGGCTTACCAGCAGCAGGTGGTCGCGAACTGCAAGGCGCTGTTGGCGGCGCTGATGGAGCTGGGCTACGACATCGTCACGGGTGAGGACACGGCTGTGGGACAGGGCTGACCTGTCAGGGGTCCGAGCCAAGGCCACGAGGGTGGCATGTGCACAGACACGACAGGCGGGGCTCTGCCGTCACAATTCCTCAGGACACCTGTAAAACCCAGCCCCCCTTCCCCAGGGCAGGCATCCTTCTGGCCCTCAAAACCAGGGGCACCTGCAATCCCAAGCCTTTTTCACTGCACTTTCGTGTGGGAGCAGAGTTTACCCCCATCCCACGCCCCCCACCAAACCCCTCTCTTTGCAGGAGGCTCCGACAACCACCTGATGCTGCTGGACCTGCGCAGCAGGGGCACGGACGGCGGCCGGGCCGAGCGGGTGCTGGAGATGTGCTCCATCGCCTGCAACAAGAACACGTGCCCTGGTGAGGGATCCCACGCGCTCTGCCGCACCCTGTCCCCATGCTGGGGATCTCCCAGCTCCTGGTCCTCCCTGGACACTGGGAACCTGGCTGAAATCCCCTGCGTGGTGGTTTCGGTTCTGGTTTGGTCACGTGTGACTTGTTCTGGTGCAGGCGATGTCAGCGCCCTGCGTCCCAGTGGCCTGCGGTTCGGGACGCCAGCTCTCACCTCCCGTGGCTTCCGGCAGGACGATTTCCGCGTGGTGGCTCAGTACATCCACAGAGGTGAGGCTGGGGGGGACACAGGGGACCGAGTCTCAGCTCCAGCAGCAGCGGGGGGCCAGGGCAGCAGCTCCGGGCGAGGAGGCACCAGCTGAGCCAAGCTGGGCGGCTTCCCCGGCAGCTGGCATGGGAGCGCACACACAGGGGAGGAGTAACTGTCCTGCCTGCACATCTGGATGTGGGAGAGAACATCTGGACACAGCTGGGACCAGCCAAACCCTCCCCGCTGCACAGGCAGTGGGCTGAAAGCCTGTGCCTTTCGCAGGCTTGTTCCAGCTGTCCTCAGGGTCCCACACTGGTTTCCCCGGGGCAGCAAGTCCCCCGCAGCCCTGCTCCAGTTGTCCTCAGGGTCCCACCGTGGTTTCTCAGGGCAGCAAGTCCCCCCCAGCCCTGCTCCAGTTGTCCTCAGGGTCCCACCGTGGTTTCTCAGGGCAGCAAGTCCCCCGCAGCCCTGCTCCAGTTGTCCTCAGGGTCCCACCGTGGTTTCTCAGGGCAGCAAGTCCCCCGCAGCCCTGCTCCAGTTGTCCTCAGGGTCCCACACTGGTTTCCCGGGGCAGCAAGTCCCCCGCAGCCCTGCTCCTTCCCTCCCAGCTGCCGGGGAGCACAGGCAGAGGTGTGGCAGCAGCCAAGACTGACCGTCACATCTCCCATCCTGGCAGGGATCGAGCTAACGCTGCGCGTGCAGAAGGACATGAGCCCCAAGGCCACGCTGAAGGAATTCAAGGAGAAACTGGAGGAGGAGAAATACCAGGAGGAGCTGAAGGCACTGAAGAGAGAGGTGGAGGCGTTTGCAGCGACCTTCCCGCTCCCGGGGCTGCCTGTGCTCTAAGGGGAAGCACCCGGGATCGCAGCACGCTCACACCCCCAGCCCCAGCCCAACGCCCCAGTGCCTTCCCCCAGCACCTCCCAGCTGGCACTGGCTGTGGCGCAGCAGCGGCAGCTCCTTGTTCGGCTCCTACTCACCTCTCCCCTCCTGTTTGGGGCACAGGACCCCCCAGCACAGCCCCCCGTGGGGAAACCAGCCCTTTCACCGCCCGATGTTACCAGGTAACCCCGACAGCCAGGACGGATCCCGCTCTCGTTGGCTGTGGGAGCAGCAGACGAGGTTGAGGCAGCCCTGCCCGCGTTCACCCGCACAAGAGACTTCCCAGCTGCTAAAAGCCTCCCTGGTTTCAGCCTCGCGGATTCCCCTCCGTGCCCACAAGCTCCTTTCGTGCCTTCCAGCCTCCCCAGGCTCTGACGAGGCCGAGCCTTGTCTCCAGCAGCCCTCCTGCGATCACCGTCCCGTCCTAGCCCACGTTTCCAGTATTATCTCAGACCTCTGAGCACAAAACTTAGGTAGAACCATTTTTTAATAAGCACGGTAAAATTAAGAATTTAACCACAATGTATGACAAGAATTATAAGCTTTAAAAAATACAACCAATTTTTTTTTTTTGTATTTCAAAAATATCTGAACCCAAATAAATAATTTTTTTTTTTTTTAAAAGTACATTTCTCAGACTAGTCATTTGGTGTTAACATCTGTTAAACTCTTGTGCAGTAACACTTACAGCACGACACTAAGACATGCTTCTCGGATTTCTCCCGCTCACACTCGCTCTAACTACCGACGCAAGCATTCGACACGCACAGGCACACACACGAACTCCACATGCAGTAATAGGATACAGTGCTTTGAAATAAGACGAAAATTCATCACAGCCTCCTCGCCGGCAGCGCTGAGCCCAGCCCCGTGGCCGGCAGGACCGGGTACCCTGTGTTTCTGCTTCCAGTTAAACCGCATCCCGGGGACCAGCGTGCGGTGGGTTTGCAGCCCCTGAAATATCGGGGTGCAGCCTGTCGCTCTGACGTTGTGCTACCGGGGCACCGCGCAGCTCGCTGCATTTCCCACCGCCCCTTCTCACAGGAGCCTTTTCCAAGCGCTGCTACGAGCCCCGGCTCCTGCCCAGCTCCCCGAGACACCGAATCCGCAGCGTGAGCTGTCACCCACCACCAGACGGGGGGCTCAGGACCCCCCACACTCAATGAAAACCAAAGAACTGGCCTGGGGGCACCGAGCCATCAGCTCCGGCTCCTCAAGCGCCTCTCCCACCCCTCACCAGCGGGGAATATTGCTGGAGTATCGGCAGTACTTCCCTAGGCAAGGCAAGGCAGCTGTGGAGCTGCTTCTAGAAGTGATTGCTACTGGATGAAAGTAAATCTGAGCGCTGTCCTCTGAGAAATGAAACCTGGGTAGGGTTCATATCGCCTACTCCTATGGCTGACCCTCCTGGGGTGGGAGCTGCTCGCGGAGAGCAGAGCAGGGGCTGGCGGTCCGTCTCCCAACGCAGGGAAGCAGAGAAGTGAGAAAAGCGAGGCCAGGGGAGAGCTCTGCTCTGATGAATTCTCGGCCAGGCTCCAAACCTCCCCTCTCTGACAGCCAGGAGGGAGAGGAGGGAGCGGGAGGCGGGGGCATGCTGGCAGCACTCACGGAAGCAGGCGAGGGCCACGTGTGGCACCGCTGGGTCTGGCAGGATTGGTGCGGGACGGCTGGTGAGTATTGCACGGCGGCTGCGAGACCCCTGCCCTGCTCGCAGTGGAAGGCAGGGCGGCTGGACGGGGGAACGGTGCGGTGCAAGCCCACGAGCACACGTGCCAAGATTCGTCACGGCAGCTGTTAGTGCGAAGATTGTAACTTGGTGTAAGTCTGCTGAGATCGGAAACTAGTGAGGTACCACAGTGAGGATGAGGAAGAAGTTTTAAAGTGCCGATAGAGGATCCTTACTGCACAGGAGCAGAGAAATACTGAGCGAAGAAGAATTCAGCTCCCGAACCACCAGCGGCACTCGGAGTCACTCCGATTTCTGCCACCGTTACGGGCAGAAGCAGCGAGGGCAGGCTGGGCTCCGGCTGCACCGAGGGGTGACAGCTGGGCGTAACTCCGCATTTCCCAGAATCCGAGCTCAGCAGTTGCCCGGCCACAAGCCAGCTCGAGGAGGACGAGCAGTCCCGGGTGTGTTTCCCCACAGCTCCTGCTTAAGAGCCGAGCTGCAGACAGCACAGAGCTCCTGTCTGGAAACGGGCGACGTCCCAGCAAAGCCCCCAGCTCATCCTCCCAAACTGGAGCTGCCTTGTGGCAGAGAGATGAAGCAGGTCGCACGGGTGGTAGTGCAAGTATTGCTCAATACAGCCTTGAGTATCAGATACTACAGGTTTGATAGAGGGAGCAACGAGAAGCGAGTTGTTAGTCAATGCAGGAGTGCAGCTGAACGCCACTGCGACGAGATCAGCCAGCACTGACCATGGCTTCTGCTCCACAGCTCTGCGCTGGCAGCCTGGAGGAAGACGTTAAGTGAGTCAGCAGGAAAAAAGTTCATCCCTCCCTCCTCAAACACAAACAGCATCGGGTTGTTTTCCAGCAGGAAACTCTCGTGGTGAGCGGTTCCCCTGAGTAGGCGGGATGCAGGGAGCTCTGCTCTGCCCGCTGCCACCCGCGTTACTCATTTACCCACACGCCTCTTCCCCCGGGGACTCTCGCCTCAGCTTTAGCGTGGAAGCCATTGGGGTGCACACAAATCGACAAGGGGACACCTCAGGTCACTTCAGAAAGCGGGCGTTTCCAACGGGCACCGAAATCTTTCACCAGCAGACCCCGTTCCCATGCGACAGGAGGGCACAGGTGGGACAGGAAAACACCTTTCGACACGCTCTGAAGGCACGCAGCCCCGCGCACAGCCACGCCGCTTGCCTCCAGCCACAGCAATGCCACGCTGCTTCCCAACCGCGACCTGAAAACACCGTCACAAGCAGCCCTGACCTCAGAACTCCCTCTGGAGAACACCACGAGCTCAACCTGCCCGGCTGAGCTGGCCTCACTGCAAGCCAGCAGAAAGAACACCAAGATTTAAAAGTCTCCCGCCCTGCCACTCTGTACCTCCTGCGCTGCCCCAGAGCCCTTTCAAGGCAAGAGAAAGAGGCGACGGTACCGAAGCGCAGATGCTGGTGCCAGCTAACAGCCTCCCTGCCCTCAGGACACAGGTTTCAGAGCGGTGCTGGCCTCACAGCGAGTTTCTGTGGGGTCTGAGCCACGAGGAACCCCAGACTGTTCACCGAAACTCCCCTGGGCGTGGGGGGAACATCCCGCTCCCCCCCAGCTCTGCCGCACGCCACCACAATAAACAGAGGGTTAAAAAAAACAAAACAAAACCAAAAACCAAACAACACGCCAGCTCATCTTGTACCATCTCAGCTGTTCTCACCCCATCACCAGAAGAGTGACAACAAGAAATAAAACCGAAGCTGTCTTTCCTAGCGAGGCTTTTCTTGCTTAGAAGTACCACAGGGGCTGCTACCGTCACGTCACCAGACAGAGCAGACCACAGCCCGGGACCGGGGGCCGAGGAGCAGCATCTCCTACGAGACTCCAGTGGGAAGCACTGTGCCCAGGCACAAAGTTTTCAGCACTGACAGGAACAATCTGGGAGTGTCACCATGCCGATGGCACAACGTTTATGGCACAGAAGCTTTGAAAGGAACATCCTCAGCACCCAGGCTCAGAGAGCCGCAGTTCTGCCCCGGCCACAGCCCCCAGGAGCGCCGCGGGAGAGGTAGTGGAGACACAACAAAGGCTCAGCCAGAAGCGGCATGCAGCGACGCTGACCCTGCTTTACTGCAAAGCAAAAAAGTCAACTCCCCAACAAAAAAAACCAAAAAAAAAAAAAAAAAAAAAAAAAAAAAAAAAAAAGAAAGAAACACTAATGGATACAACGTGGAATCCAGTACATTCATCCCCGATCTCTCCTGAGCCGGGCAGCCTGCTCGAGCAGCTGGCTGTCTGACAGCGGAGCTTCCGCTGAATTGCACTGTTCATTTCCCCATCACAAAAAGCACCTAAAAATGAGGATGTCCCCCTCCTCTGTTCAGTTCCTCTCTCTCCTTCAAAACCCACCCTCGACCTCATGTGCTTTGAGGATTCCCGGTCTCCCTCGCCCCCTTCTCGCAGCAAGCAGGAGGTGAGGAACGATGAAGGCACAGCGCTCTACATTCACAGCAGCAGGCGCCTCGCTGCTCACCAGCGTTAAGGAGCCCTTCCCTATTCCAGATCTTACCAAAGCTGAGAGAAACTGGTAAACGCCTTCTGGAGAGAAGCATGTGTGCCCCCACTGCGCTCCCACCCACCCAGGAACCACCTGTCCTGGAACAAACTCAGCAAAACGCAGGAAGGGACACGCCATCCGCTGCCGCTGCGCACGGACGGGTAACTGCGAGCTGCCACCCTGCCAGGGAGTGTCCAAGCTACACTCCCATGAGACACCAGTGGATTAAAAAACTTCCCGTGGCCTTTACATCTCCCCTCTGGCTCCACGGAAGGGACCGACAGCGCTTAGGGCTCTGGCAGAAGCGTGCGGAGTGCTGCGGTATTTTGGGGGCTGCACACTAGTCAGCATTGATCCCCGAGCCAGCCCACCTCTCTCTCCATGCCATAATCCCCAGGGATGCTGCCACGATCCGCCTGGAAAGTTAATAATGCCCCTTCTGAGATTTAAGGAGTGAGCGCCCGGTGGTTTATGCGATGGAATCAGGGAACCACACAGAAATCCAGTCCCTCAGAGAC
Source organism: Pterocles orientalis (assembly GCA_011057875.1). NCBI lineage: Eukaryota > Metazoa > Chordata > Aves > Pterocliformes > Pteroclidae > Pterocles > Pterocles orientalis. Next base: position 142,879 of record WKFP01014809.1, on the reverse strand, counting down.
CGGTTTCTGCGGAGCAGACACTTGCAAATGCATCGGCTTCTTCGCGCCTTCCCGACGTGTGAGAGCGACTGCGGGCAGCAGCAATGTCAAGCGCGGATGATCTGTGTCAGACTCTGAGCACGCAGGCAGACAGCCCGCGGCAGGCTAGATTTTGTACAAAAAGCTGGGAACATAGTCAAATCTGAGCAAAGGGCTCACCCCTTGGCCAGGTTCCTGAATGTACTGCAGCTTCAGCAGCTCCGCTAAATACCGCACGATTTTGATATCTTCATTGGCAAGGCCCAGTTGGAGCTTCAGAAAGTTCATCCTGCGAGTCACGACGGATTCCTCCGGTTCCCTTTCGCTGATAGGAAGGTGCAAATGATGGCAGAAGGTGAAGAGGAAGGCTTTCGAACACAGCTGGGTGAGGATACTTTGGACGTGCATATAGTAGGTGCTCCCTCGTTTGATCTGCGTGCGGTGGTCTGCCAGCCGGGACACCAGCGTGCCTTTGTACAGCGGGCAGCGGAGAGTCTTGCTGTCGGCGTCCAGAATGCTGACGTACCGGCTGTACCGGCTCAGGGCGTGCAGCACGTTCACCCCGGCGGGCGACACCGTCCTGAAACAGCAAGGAGAGAGGTCACGACTGGAGGGGACCCGACCGTTAAGCAGCAGACTGCGTCCGTGCCCCCAGATCGCACCTATTTCCCTCTAGCTCACGAGCTGGTACAAAAGCCTCTACGGACGAATAAAGCCTGGCATGGAAGAGAACAGACAAGAGTCCCCCCAGCCTGCAAGATCCCAAAGGAACCTTGATCCCTGGATCTCCACGTGCACCGATCCGCACCGTGCGTGTGCTGCTTCCTAAACCACTGCGCTCCGGGGCAGCTTCCTCCCTCAGCAACACGCAGAAGGAGCGGCAGGACATCTCTGCTGAACGGAAGCAAATCTCGCAGCAGCTGGAAGCTTCTGGATGCGAGAACAAGGATCAGAAACCCAAACCAGATCCCCCCAGCCCTGACAAGAGCTCCACTTTTCCCCCATGTCACTGTTTTGGGAGGGAGCAGTTCCGCGGTGGTCAAAGCCCGGAGCGAAGCGAAACCTTCTGCCCTTCCTTTAAAAAAGTGAACCATCCTTAAACCAGGATATTCCCTGGGGATTTTCCACTCAGGTGCAAACCCCCAGCACGTTCACAACATCCCATTAGCCAACACGCCTGAATTCATGTTGGTGAAATGCAAATTACAAGCCTACGCAGACTCTACCTTCTGCTCCTCAATTCTGCGTGGTTGGAGTCTCTGGGGGGAGGTGCAGCCCCCAGGCTCGAAGCAGGAGCCCCAGCTGCTGGTGCAAGGGCTGTCCCCGTGCCCAGGCAGCGTCCGGACTTAGGAGACGCAGCACCTTGACTGGAATAACTAATTCAGCCTCTAAATTCCTTCCCAAAGCCCTCGTAGAAATGACTTGCTGAGAGCATCCACGTTAAACTCAATTAACGTTCCACAGAGAGCTGACACGACTGACACATGTTCCAAGCACTTCTTAAAAAAGAAGAGACTTTTGTTTATAAAAATTGCATCTAACCACAAACATTGAGCAACGAGGAAACACTCAGAGCTTTAAAAAACCTCCGACAGCCAGAGCAGTTTGGGAGCAGCTGGTGGCAGGGCTGCCACCACGCCTCATGCGCACAGAAACGGGGGTAAACTCCCACCTCACGATAATCTCACCATCCACAACCCCCAGCAACGCAGCAGCCCAGAAGGCACATTTCTGGATTTTGATTTTCATGCTGCTCAGAAAGACTCTTTGAGGAGCTGCTCCAGCCCAGCTCTGAGCAATGCCACTCTGAGTCATGTTTTTCCACGCTGGTGACAGCAGTGGCCGTTCCCTGTCATACCTGCACCCGAAGCGCTGGAACGCATCCTGGTAACACACAAAGAAAATCCTTCTCGTGACAGGAACAAAGGCAGGGCCAAAATCTGGAGAGCTCAGCAATCACTATTTGCTAAGACAAACTCGGAAGCCACAGTTCAGGATTGGGGCAGTGGGGCTGGGATCTTTTTTTCGGCGCTAAGGTTTGGTATAAACAAGTCTCTGTCCATCTGCACGCCCTCGATGAGAGCCCAGCAGCTCCGCAGGCTCCGTGCCCGCACCCTTCCCCACAACACCCGGCCAGCGCACCCTCGCCAGCGCAGCCCAAGCTGCCGTCACTCCCATTTCTGACCCAGTGATCTCATCAACAGCGCATCATCCCTTCATCAAGGTCCCGAAGGAAAAACCCTCCCCACATCCATTTAAAAAACAAAATTCCAGCTAGAAATGTTGGGAGGGTTTTGACGGGAGATGGGGGAAGCCAAGCACACAAAGGGACTCCGGGAGCTCATCAGTTCATCCGGGAAAGCAGCAGGACTCATGTGACTGTTCCTGCTTCGCCAGGCTAAGCCCTAAACCAGAAGGAAACCTCCTGGTCAAATATGAGCCAGGCAGCAAGCGCCCAGCGGATGTTTTCAATATTAACTCTCAAATGAGGCTGGATATAAAGAGACAGACAGATCTACCCCCCTCTGAAATATATCCCGTAAGCAGAAATTCATGGCAGCTGCGTAGGTAATTAGAGACCTCCCCTGCACGCTCAATGCCCTCAGAAATTCTCACTTAGGAGAAGTTTTTATCGTCCACCTCAACAGCGATAAGCAAGCAGACCCTCGATTTACCTCTGCAGCCCGATCAGCTTCCACTTCTGGAAATCCACGAGGTGCAGAGGGGAAGTGACCCAGTGCTTCACCGGCTTGGCGTAAACGCCACAGTTCGGCACGAAGATGGAGAGCGCCGTCACGAGCTTCTTGACAATCGCTTCCTCTTCCCCCAGCACGATGAGGGTCCTCCCGCTGAGCAGGGAGTAGATGGCGGGGTGAGCGAAGGGGTACTGCCTGATGAACCGCAGCGCGTTCTGCCCGGCCTTTTTTTTGTGCCTTTCACTTGCCGGACAGGCGAGGTGAGCCGGAGAAGGGGTCCTGTCGGAGCAGGTGGAGGCGGCGCTGCTGATATAGCTCGTGGAGTCCGAGCACTCGTCCAGGCTGCTCTTACTGACCTCTCTGCTGCCCGTCAGGTAGCGTGAGTCCAGCTCGTAGGGAAGGAGCCCCCCCGAGATGCCATCGTGGGAGGAGAAGCCCCCAAAACTCCCACGCAGCCCCGGCTCAGCCTGCCGGTATGGCTGCGGGGGGATCCTGATCACCCCATCCTCGTCGCAGGGCTTCTGTCCCACATCAGGCTCGAGGAAGCTGGGACTCTCCTTTCCGATACAACAGGCAGAATCAACCTGCACTAAGTTTTCCTGTTTGGAAATGTCTTCCTGCTCGTCAGCGTTGTCTGGGGTTAGCTTAGGGGAGAAGCGAAGGCCGCCCTCTTCATCATCCGCAAAAGGTTCCTCGTTAATGGCACTTGGGTAGCTCGCTTTGAAATCTTCCGGGATGAGCGACTCGGAGGGACACGTGCTGAGAACCTCGATGCTGTCCTCGCTGACGGTCCGCCGGCTGCCCACCTTGCTCCTGCCCGCCTGGGGACTGGGGCTGACGGGGAGGCTGGCCTGGCTCTCTGATTTCGTCAAGCCAGACGCAGATTTTTCCGTTCCAAGAACCTCGATGCTCTCACCACTACTGATGCTGCCTTTAATATCTGCATCGAGATAGTCCAGGTTCTCCTGGTGTTCAAACGTCACGGATTCGGACATTTTGGGCTCCTGGGAGTCCTCGATTTCCTGCTCCATCTTGATGGGCACGCTCTCCACGCTGGACTTGTACGATCCCAGGCTGATGATCACTTTAGGAGCAGGGGACTCTTCCAAACACTTTCTTTCGATGGCATCTTGACTGAGCCCCTGGCAGCCTCTGTACTGTTTTTCAGGTGGTTTTTCATCCAGAAAAGATACATCCTCAAAGAGGAAGTTAGTTACGCTTTGTTGCTTTAGAAGCGCCCTGCTGATCTGGTCTGTCAGGAGGTAACACACGTCACCTCTGAAAGTCCTCTCGATATGATGCAACTGGTCAAGGGTTTGGGTGAAAAAATAAATATCGCAGAGTTCCTCCAGTGTCTTCAGCTTCTTGTCAAAGCATTTGGCAGACTTGGCTTTGATGAGCTTGGGGGTATAGGACGGCACGTGGGCGTAAAGGTGCGGTTCGCCAGGCTCAGCGAGGTCGGAGGTAGTCAGGTCCTGACCACAGCCCGTGTTGGCCTGATCCAATGCACAGTCAGGCTCATAGGGGTGGAAGTCAGACTCCTTCAGCTTCCTGTAGGGATACGACCTGATTTGTTTCAGCAGATCTTGATGCTCGATGATAGATTTTTCCACGCTGGCCAGCTCGTTGGCCTTCTCGATGGCTTGGGTTGTGTAATACCCCTTGTCGTTGGCTTTCTTCTGTATCTCCGTTTCGTTGTGCAGGACAGTCCTGGTATAGTCGAGATCTTTCAGTTTCTTTTCCAGTTCATTAGCAAAAGCTTTTCTGTTCCCCGTCTTTAGGCATTCAGAGGCTTTGGAGAACTCCGCAGAGAGTTCCTGAAACTGCTGCATGATTTTGTGCTCGTCAGCAGAAATATAGGCCATGCAAAAGGGCCTCACAAAACCCCTGGCTTCGAGGTCGTACAGAGTCAAGTGGTGGACGTACGCAAAGGCCCCTTCCTTCGAGTCCCCCAGCACCACTTTGGAATCCTCCACAAAGTTCAGCTTCGGATAGGCAGAGCCAGGAGGGTGCCCCACAAAGGACGCCTGGTAATCCACTGACATGATCCGAAGGGAAAAATAATTGAGATCGAAGGTGCCCGACACTTTGGCGTCATCGGGGATGGTCAGCAGGGGCTGGGGCCCGACTTGCTCCGAGAACTCGGAGATGAGGATGAAGTCCCGGGTGAACTTGGAGCTGGCGACCTTGGCCCAGGGGTTGGCCCCGTGGCTGGCAAAGGGGAAGAGCGGCACCGAGTACTCCTCGGGCAGGGGCGGCTCGCGGTACAGCTCATCGTCCAGCTCCTCCTCTCTGGTGAAGGCCACCACGTCAGGGGCGCTGATCATAGTTCCCGCAGGAGGGGACCGACATGGAGCACCGCGGCTCCCCCGGTGTCCCCCCGCCGCCGCCGCTGGGCCCTACAGGAGGCCCCGCCACAGCCCCGGCCCCGGCCCGCCGGCAGCAGGGCCCCCGCCGCAGCCCGTTCTCCCTCCGCCGCTGCCTCACGCCTCCCCGGGCCCGCTCCGCCGCCTCCCCGGGCCCGCTCCGCCGCCTCCCGTCACGGCCCCGCAGCCATCTTGGGGTCACATGACGCCACGACCTCTCACCTCGCCACCCGGAAGCGAAGCCGCCACCTCCCCCTCACCCTTTACGGTTGTTTTTTTTTAACCTCTGTCGTCTCTTGCCGTTACTTACCCCGTGAGGGGCCCGACCGCGGGAGGAAATAACAAACCGGGGCGGGACGGCGGGGGGAAAACTCCTGAGGGGAGCCGCGGGGCATCATGGGAGCTGTAGTTCTCTCCCGCCGCGGTGGCGCTTTACGGCAGGACGTACCGGTGAAGGAAAGCGCGCCGCGTCCCGCCGCTGTTTGCGACATAGGGAGCGCGGGAGAGAGCGCGGCGAGGTGAGGAGAGCCCGGTCAGGGGGTGGGGAGGGGGATCGGGGGGCTGC
>WKFP01014809.1:120145-137214 GCA_011057875.1 Pterocles orientalis | reverse complement strand
CTGCCTGGGGCCGGGCTGTGCCGGGGGGGGGGAGGCCTCCTCCCGCTGTGTGCGGCTCTGAGGGGGCTCTGAGGGGGCTGTGGGGCGAACGGCGCCGCGGCAGGCGGGCAGGGAGTGTGCTGGGACCTTCCGAGGTCCCTCCCGTTCAGTGATCGCTCTCCCTCCTCGCAGGATCCGGCCCCAGGCTGAGGACCCCTCCCCGCAGCATGCCTTGGCCCTGTCGCGGTATCCTGTCATGAACTTCCAGGCGAGGCTGTTGGCTGGCTGCGGGGTGAGGATGCTGCCCCAGCCCTGGCGATTCTTCTCGCGGGCTGCGGAGGATGTGGCATTGCAGAGGGTCCGGAAGGTCCTGTGCGTGGCTGAGAAGAACGATGCCGCCCGAGGGATTGCGGATCTGCTCTCCAACAGCAGAATGCGGCGGGTAGGAATGCATCACGGCTCCTCACTGCTTCCTCGTACGCGTACAAGGTCCGGCTGAAGAGGGTCGGCTCACTGGGGTCACCGTGCAGCACAGTCCTGGTCTCGGGTGTGGGTTGTGTCTTGTCCAGCCCGCTCTCACAGAGCTTGGCCCAGGCCGTTCGCATCAGCACATGCAACATCTCGCACTGCGTTTGTCTCTGGCCGCTTCTGACAGTGCAAGGATACAAGAATGGCTTTCTTTTGTGGACAAACAGTACTTGCCCAAATGTATTTGGGAGCCTCAGAGCCCTTTTCCTTGTAATTTAAGTCCTGTTGGAATTCAGCACCCCCCCCTGCGCTTCCTCTGCCCAGGCTGCCTTTTCCAGGCACTGGGCTCCCTGTGTTGTTCCTCGCTGTGCAGGGTATGTGAAAGACTTCAGGAACTGAGACCATCTGTTGGCATACATTTCCCAGCCAAAACCCACCACTTCTGCAGCATCAGCAGCTGTCAGGGGTTTACCGAAGCTCACATAATAAAGCAAAGATGCTCTGTGGTTTGGAGGAGATCAAAGATCTCTCCTCTCTGCTGCTTTGTTTTGTGACCTTTAATGGTTTGCGTAATTACTGGGTATTTCCAAGCTAAGGAACTAGAAGGTGCTTCTAGACCTGAGTTACATTTGAATGAAAAGTATTCCTGAGAACCTGAGCACTGACAGTCCCCAGAAAGGAAGACATTGTGCTGCTTCCAGAGAAAATGCAGCAAATACCCAACCTGGAAACTTCCACAAGTTAAGTTAGGTGGAGGGTAGTCACGGGGACCCGGAGCTGGCACACTAATTGTTGTTTGGAGCAGGACAGCTGTTTGTCAGGGATGCAACTGGTCAGCCCCAGTAAACAAATCTGTTCCCCACTCTCTGTCATCACAGGCGGTGGGGTGATAATCCTGGTGTCCCCTTCAGGCATGGTTTAAAATGCTCTTACGTTGGAAAGTACCATTTCACTGCCTCCATAAACATTGCAGGGAATTTCCATGCATCCTGCTGCAATTTCCGTTGGCTACAGTACCTGGTTCTCACTTGCCCCATGCTTTTCCGTGCTCTGCCATAACAGCGTGTATAAAGCGAGACGGAACGTGTTTGGTTTCTGTTAGGAGCCCGAAACTCATCAGCTCTCCTTTTCCTTCTAGCGAGAAGGGTTTTCCAAGTTCAACAAGATCTATGAATACGACTACCGGATGTTTGGCCAGGTAGAGTTTTCTTTCATTCTACTGCTGGATTAGAGAAGTGCAAAATATTAATTATTAAAAGCCATTGATCAGAAGTTACAAAACACATATGCAGTGATGGGGACATTTTGTCCAAAGATGAGGAAAAGTCAGACATTCTCTTCTTGTCTCACTAACTGACCTGGTTTGTCGCTTTAAGTCTTTCAAATTTCTGTTTTTATATAAGTCAATTATATGTTGCTATTTAGAATTGGGAGCTTCCTACAAAAAATTGAGGATGAGGCCATAGACTGAGCTGTCAGGAGAGAGAAGAGCTTGTTCAGATGTATTAGCAGGAGGGAGACATCCCTGACTGTGTCAGCTGAGAACTGCATCAAGCTCTTGGGGCTCTGGGTAGCTTTTAGCAAACGATGGGCACTAATTATCTTGCTCTGTCTCTTGCAGAATGTTACTGTGGTGATGACATCCGTGTCGGGACATTTACTGGCTCATGATTTTAAGATGCCATTTCGCAAATGGTTAGTACGTACCCCCTGGCAGGAAGGGGGGCTGGCAGCTTCTGTTCAACCCTGAGCTGAGCAGGGAATGGCGAGTTCAGACACTGGGGAGCAGGGAGGGACGCTGACACCGTCTGCTTCAAGGACCCGTGCAGAGCAGGGTGACGAGTACCGAATTTTATAGAGATTAGCTAAAATATTGTTTCAAATTTCTGTCTTCAGGGCACTAAAAAAGACCAAAGTCGTAACACTGGTTAAAATACATCAAGGCAGACTCAAGGAATTAAACCGATTCCAACACCGGGTTGAGGTTCTTGTGTTCTTTGTTCGACCGGGAGCTGTCCTGGGCAGCCTTTCTCTGGCTTCCCTCCCCTTTGTTGTCTGTGCTTGAAATCAGATAAGTTGCTTGTTCCGGGCGAGCTTCCAGGTTTGCTGTTTTCTCTGGTTGCTTTTAAGTGTAACTCAGCATTTCACGTGAACTCCAAGTTGATTAAGACGAGGCCCGTTATGTAATATATTACTAATTGTGGCACTTGAAGAGCACTTCCTCACAATCCAGCATCAGTTAGTGTCTCGCAACATATATTTTCATTTTTGTTGTGCCCACTGCTTGTTCTCTGTTCACCAGGCACAGCTGCAACCCTCTAGCTCTTTTTGATGCTGAAATCGAGAAGTACTGCCCTGAAAATTACCTGGATATCAAGGTACGTTGTTTTTAAGAGTTTCCTAGAAACTCTTGAGTTCAGAGTTCCTACAAATATTGTCTCAGACAGAAGGAGGATTGTACCTTTGTCCTTAACGTCTAAGCTCCTGAGTTTAGCAAATACCTTCTGCATTTCCAGGACTATATATGCTGTTCATTTGTGACCTCGAACGCCTCCTGCTCATGTACAATTAGCTCAGTAAAGGAACAAGTACTTTGCTAAAATTAGAAATGTTTTTCCCATCAAGGTAGAATTGGTAGTTGTGTCTCAATTTTACAAAAGATGACATTTTTAGAAAACAGATTGTGGTACAATCCGATCCAAGCCATGCTTTTTAACAGAGTTTGATGTAAATAAATGACTCAATTCTTTTGAAAGCTGCCTAATCTCATGAGAGACACAATTACAAAATGTTAGTGCAACAATCCATCTCTATGGATACGCGTTGGATTTCGTGGTCTGTTAGTGAGTCATTCTAAAATTAAATGACAAAACAAGTGGCCTGGTATGTCTCACCCTGCATTGGTTTTTTTTTTCTTACCTCAGAGAACCCTTGAACGAGAAGTCCAGCAGTGCCAAGCTCTGGTGATCTGGACTGACTGTGATCGAGAAGGAGAGAACATTGGCTTTGAGATAATTCACGTTTGCAAAGCTGGTGTGTAGAGCATCTTCTGCATCAATCTGTGTTCCGTTAAACTGCTGATTTAACAAGTATTGCTGCTCAGAGATCTTGTCACAGAGACGTATTCTCAGTCCAGGTTAAATATGTTGATAAATACATGGCTGTGATACACCAGAAATACGTTCAGCTATCAGAAGGCTATAGAATAGGCTGGCAGCATACTCTTTCAAAGATAGCTGTTTATTAGTTGTTCCTTTCCATTGATGGTTGAGTCACTCTTTGATTTCTTCCTTTTTTTTTTTTCTTCTTCTTTTTTTGGGGGGATCTGATAGTAAAGCCAAACCTCCCGGTTTTCCGAGCCCGTTTTTCAGAGATTACACTTCACGCCGTCAGAACAGCCTGTGAGAACCTCACCCAACCAGATCAAAAAACAAGCGATGCCGTTGACGTCAGGCAGGAGCTGGACCTCAGGATAGGTACGTACACACGCGCTGGAGATGAGAGCAGGCTGCCAGGCCTGAGCTTCTGCCTACACCGCTACCAAAGGGAAGCGAGCAAGAGTGTGGAAGATAGGGAGGGGACAGCTTTGTTACGAGTGTACAGCTTATTGTCTAGAAATGCTGGAACTCCCTTAGAGCGCTGCATGAATGAGGTAGCCAGCCACCAGGCTCTTCCTCGCTTCTCGTCTAACCACATTGAATGCACATTGTTAAAGCCCAGCAAGGGGTCTTTAGAAATCGTCTGTCACTGTATCCTCAACGCAAGACAGCAATGCCCTCTATAGTGTCGGAAATCTGTTTTTTTAGATGCAATACAACTAATTAACATCTCATGTTTTACTGGAAACATGCGCTTTGAAGCAAATGTTAGGTTTATAGCTCATGCAGCACTGACAGGCTTCTGCAATTTTGAGTATTAAAATTAGAGTAAGATTAATACTCAGTATTAAAAAGAACCACCTGAAGTGTTGTGATTATCCTTCAGTGGTGTTGTATTCAGTTCTGAATTCCATTTTGTTTTCTCAGGCGCTGCCTTCACCAGATTCCAGACACTCAGGCTCCGGAAGATCTTTCCTGATATTTTAGCAGATCAGCTGATCAGCTACGGCAGCTGCCAGTTCCCAACGCTGGGGTTTGTAGTTGAACGCTTTAAAGCCATCCAGGCCTTTGTTCCTGAAGCCTTCTATAAAATAAAAGGTACACTTGGGGAAAGCGAGTCCTGGGCTCCATCTTAAAGGACTTGACGTGTTTAGAAAGGAAAAACATGAGGGCAACAAACAAACAGTGCTGTAGAGGTGGTTTCCTCTTCCTCTGCCATGAGCACTGAGCAGAACTGAATTTTTTCCCGATAGTGTGGCCCCACTGCCACAATATGACTCAGATCTGTTGTTCACCGCAGTGACACATGATCATGAAGAAGGCAGCGTGGTCTTCAACTGGAAGAGGAACCGGCTCTTCAATCACACAGCGTGCCTGGTCCTTTACCAGATGTGTATGGAGGTAGGAAAGCTCATAAATAGTTACATAATCCAGTATCGGCCAAACATTCCTGCATCTGTCTCACTCAAGACGTTTAAAGAATGGTTTGTGTAAACTCTTAAAGGAGATTTTGCATTTTGCTTACTCTGTGTTTAGGATCCGGTAGCAACTGTTGTTGAGGTTGGGAGCAAGCCAAAGAGCAAGTGGAGGCCCCTGGCCCTGGACACTGTGGTACGTTTGAACTACGCTGAAAGGACTTCTCTGAAAGAAGCTTGGCCAGATATTTTACTCACCACTCTGAATTATTTTTTTCTGGCTCCTCCCAACGCAGGAACTTGAGAAGTTGGCTTCCCGCAAACTGAAAATAAACGCAAAGGAAACCATGAGAATAGCAGAAAAACTCTATACTCAAGGGTAAGAAAGCACGACTTGGCTTGGTAAACTTAGTTCTTTCAAAAATAAATGGCCTTTAATCCAAAATGGGAGGCAACTTGGAGCACCTCTTAAAGTGCTCTTCTGTCTTTCTTCTTAAGGTTCATTAGCTACCCCCGAACTGAGACCAACATTTTCCCCAAGGAGCTGAACCTCTCTGCCTTAGTACAGCAGCAAACGCAGGACCCCAACTGGGGAGCATTTGCGCAGAGGATTTTGGATCAGGGTGGGCCAACCCCTCGGAATGGGACCAAGTCAGATCAGGCTCACCCTCCCATTCACCCCACAAAGTACGCTGCTAACCTGCAGGTGAGTTAGCAGAGGCTGAGGTAACTGGAGGGTTTGCATTGCTTGAGAAAGAAAGATAGAAGTGCAGTATGCTCACCGGAGATCTCGCTGATATTTCTTGACGTTTTATCAACACTGGAGAGGCTCTGACCCTCTTTTATTGTTTGATACTAGGGTGATGAGCAGAGACTGTATGAATTCATCGTGCGCCATTTTTTGGCCTGCTGCTCTCAAGATGCCAAGGGACAGGAGACGACTGTGGAGATTGACATTGCTAATGAGCGATTCATTGCTCAAGGACTAATGATCCTGGCCCGAAACTATCTGGAAGTCTATCCTTATGAGAAGTGGAGTGATAAGGTAATACCCTGGAATAACATAGATGGGAGAGGCTAAAATCCCTGAAGTTTGAAATCGCACTTCCCTGCCAACTTCAGACTCCTCTACAGAACATCTTTTGACAATTCCCGGCCCACTGGCCGTTTCACCCAGAGCCATCTCTGCTGAAAACCTGGGCATCGTTATTGTGCCAGCTTTGGCTAGATTCTTCCCCTTCTGACACCACAGCAGAGACCATCCAGGGCTGTGCGTTGACTTTTCTTACCAAGAGGAGCTGCAGTTGGTATTTGGGGTCTCTCTGGCAGCTCATTGCTGGCTAATCCTGAGGACCCTGAGCCTGGGTCTCCTCCAGAACAGGGTGCTGCTCTCTTACTGCGCTGGCCTGCTCTTAGTGTGACATTGTCTCTTCAGTGAATGGACCAGAAGGCAGTTTCAAAGAGATTCTCCTTCCCTTCAGGTTATCCCACTGTATCAGAAAGGGTCTCGCTTTCAGCCCACTACAGTGGAGATGGTGGATGGGGAAACCAGCCCTCCATTGCTCCTCACAGAAGCGGATCTGATCGCTCTCATGGAGAAACATGGCATTGGTCAGTATTGGCAGCGTGACCTCTCGCTTTTGGGAGAGATTTCTTCATAAGCTTCTTCTCAACTTCCCTAACACCAGTTTTGTCCCACCCTCAGAGTAGGGAATTCTCCAAATGTCACTTCAGATAAGAAATCACTTTAAAGTACAGAACAAAGGGACAGTAGAGACCTGCATGCACAGTCCAAGGAGTCTCCAGTACCTAGGGAGGTGTGCAAGTTAGGGTGAAGGGTGTGCCTTCCGGCACACGGTTGGCTTCAGGTGCTGACAGTGCTGCTCCTGACCAGAAGTTGTCTCCTTGTCCCTTGAGCACCTTGCACTCAGCACAGGGGAAATCACTTCTTGACGCTTAGTTCGACTAACCTGTTTGCTTTCAGGGACTGACGCCACTCACGCCGAGCACATCGAGACGATTAAGACACGGATGTACGTGGGCCTTACAGCGGACCAGCGGTTCCTCCCAGGCCAGCTGGGCATGGGGCTGGTTGAAGGTAGGCGCAGTGCCTGTTAGGAAGATGGCAGGTTCCTTGCTTGCTCCTTCCTTTCGCTCACCGTGCGGTGTGTTCCTCAGGCTATGATTCCATGGGCTACGAGATGTCCAAGCCTGACCTTCGAGCTGAGCTGGAAGCTGATCTGAAACTGATCTGTGAAGGGAAGAAAGACAAATCTGTTGTGTTGCAGCAGCAGGTCCAAAAGTACAAACAAGTATTCATCGAAGCTGTGGCCAGAGCCAACAAGTGAGTCCTGTCTTTGCCCCCTTCTGTTTGCTTTGCTGTTCTGTGAGGTCCCGGCTTCTCATCTGAGGCTGAGCCTGGGGTGGGATCCTGTCACACTGTTCCCCTGGAGCTCTGCCCAGTGTGTGTAGGCATTTGCATAGGAAAGGATGACTCGCAGCCTGGCACCCTGTCATGAGTTAGTGCCAACTAACTGCTCGTCTTGGTTTAAACCCTTAAGATTAAATTCTGAGCTGGCTAAGGAGATGGCAGTGTGCACTGACCCCTCTCATGTTGTACCCACACCTAGCCTGTTCCCGAGGCGTGGTGTTGAATTAACATACTCGTGCAGAAGCTCAGGGAGGCTGTGTGGAGGGCTGCAGGCGCTAATTCACTGCAGGGCCTGATGGCTCTTTGCAGAGGAGGCACACAGGATGCTCTGTTTGTTTCTTCACAGGTTGGACGAGGCTCTGGCTCAGTATTTTGGAGAAGCCACAGAAATTGCAGAGCAAGAGGAGGTCTACCCAGCAATGCCCGTGTCCGTTCGGAAGTGTCCACAGTGCAACAATGACATGGTCCTGAAGACCAAAAAGAACGGCGGGTTGGTGATCTTCCCTCTTGTAGAAAGTAGCTGCGCGTGTCGGTTTGTGTTTTTCTAGGTGTTGTTTGACAATTTCTGATGGCTGAGAAGACAGGAGAACAGATCACTGACTCTCTTGACTTTGCCTCTTCCTCATCCGGTGCCTTTGTCCCTCGGCAGGTTCTATCTCAGCTGCATGGGCTATCCAGCTTGTAAAACTGCAGTCTGGTTTCCTGATTTCGTGCTGGATGTGGCCAGGGATGAGAGCATCTGTGCTGTGTGTCAACCACATCCAGTTCACAGGTGGGTCATCCCAGTTACCCCCTGGGGAAGTGCAGCCCCTCAGATATTACGTGTTAGCCATCAGGGCCAGAGACTTCCACAAGCAGGCTGGGCAACCATTTTCTGTTCCAGTTTTGCAAAGCACTCTCCTGGCTTTGGGGTAGAAAGAAGAGGGGTTGGGGAAATTGGTCCAAGTATAGCAGAATTTAAAAAAAAAAAAATCAAGTCCAAATCGAGGACTTTTATTCTTCCTTTCCTTTTAGGCTGAAGTTTAAATTCAAGAGAGGCAGTGTTCCACCCATGATGCCGCTGGAGTTTGTTGGTTGCATCGGAGGCTGTGATGAGATGCTGAAAGAGCTCTTGGACCTGAAGTATTTGCACAGGTCGTCCCAACCTGCATCCTCAGCCAGCCAGCGAGCTAATCACTCGGAGCTCAGCAACTCCTTTAACAGAGCTGCTGGTGAAAGCCGGCACGCGAGGGGGACCACAAACCCAGCAGCAGGACATCTGCTCTCCTTGAGCTCCACGAGGACACCCAGGGCTGCTCCTTCCGCTGCTCCAGACGACGGGAACAACGCGGTGACGTGCAACTGCGGGAATGAAGCCCTGCTGTTAACTGTACGTAAGGAAGGGCCCAACCAAGGCAGGCAGTTTTACAAATGCAGCACCAGTACCTGCAACTTTTTCCTCTGGGCTGATCAGCAGTCGGAGGACAGGAGCAACGCGGCTCCGCGGGGCTCTGCGCTGCCCCAACCCTTTGCAGGAAGGGGCCCAGCGGGATTTCAGCGTCCAGGAGGAGGGAGAGGCCCTGAACCCTTTGGAAGCAACAGTTCCGATTCAGGAGGCAGCACGGTCTGCAAATGCGACCAGCCCACCGTCACGCGCACCGTCCAAAAGGACGGGCCCAACAAAGGGCGGCAGTTCCACACCTGCCCTAAACCCCGAGAGCAGCAGTGCGGCTTCTTCCAGTGGGCAGATGAAAACGTGGCACCAGGTAAGGCTGGGCTTGGGGTGAGACGCAGGGTTGGAGGCTGTTCTTGAAGCTAAACTGAACACGCTTCTCACACACGCAACATGCTACCACAGTAGGATGGCTCTTGTAGCAACTTGTACATTTAACAGGCTTCAGGTTTGTCTTTACAACATTTGTCAGCAGCATTTTAACCCTTCAGATGTTGCTTGTAACAGCTGAGCATGGCTTACCTTCCTGAGTGCTAGCAGGATATGTCCTCCCAGAGACATCTGCTGAGCTCCAGGCAGGATGCTTTGCTTCTACACGTAGTGAGCTTGAGTGTCTGTCCGTGACTCATCGCATAAAAGCCCAGCACTCTTCCCATCAGTCTCTTGGGGAATTTGTCCTCCCAAATTACGGTGCTCAGCTTTGTGAGAGCTGTTACCGGCTTGGTGCAGAGTTGACGCAGTGGTACCACTTCTGGAGATCTCAAACCCCATTCTGTCAGACCAGGGAAACCGTGCGACTACCCCTGCCCTGGTTTAGGAATTATCCCTGCCCTGGTTTAGGAATGCAGCGAGAGGCCACGGCTCTCTGAAGCTTTGATCAGAGCTGAGAAACAGTGTGGGTGCTGTGGAAAGACGCTGAAAACAAGTACCCGTACAAAAATAATCACAAAACAAGGATACAAAAGGAAGAGCACTGACGCACAGGGACAGTAAGCAAAGTACAGAGGCGAAGATGTGGTCTGAGAGAGATCTTCAACACTGGCATCCTCCTCCTCCTCCTGCCTAGAGATTTGGGCCTAAAGGGGTAGAATCAAGTTTTCAAACCTACTTAAAACCCAAGTTCTGCTCTGGCACGCTTTGTTGTTTCTGCTTCAGCTGTAGGCCAGAGCATGCAACCGGGCAGATCGGTTTCCCCTGTTCTGTTCCCACATTTCCCTAATGCTGCGAGACAAACGGGTGACCTTTAACTGGTTAGACAAACCTGAAGCAAGTGTAGTTTCAGGAATAATCTGAGGGTGGGGACAGTAAACTCCTTGATCTGCCATTTTGAACTTATCTTCCATTTCTCACCTACTTATATTTTCAAAGGTACTCAAATGCAGGTTGTTTCTCTCTAGGGCCTTCTGGAGACGTCTCCTTCAACCACTTTGGGAGCAGTGGACCCTCAAGAGGGTTGGGAAGTAAAGCCAAGAGACCAGGCAGCCTCTCCTCAGGAGCCACCGCCAAGAAACCACGGACCTGTAGCATCTGCCACCAGGCTGGTCACACGAGGAAGACCTGCCCTCAGAACCACTGAGCCTGGATGGACATCTCTTGAGAGCTTGAAAGGTCCAGGGCTGTGAGCTGCTACAGGAGCAACTACTGCTGAAAGGAACCGGAGAGTAGAAACGAGTCTGCAGAGTGCTTTCTGGAAGCGCTGGTTGCAGGCGGCTCCTGCCGAGGGATGCCATCCCCATGCCTGGGCAGCAGGGGTTCAACCAGCTTTGAAAGGTGGCTCCGCTGCTGGTGTCACCCTTTGCTTTCAGCTGCTCTTCTGCCGAGCAGATTGGGATTGTCTAAACATTTCAAGGAAGCATTTGGAAACTGAATCTGCAGAGAAACCAGAACTGGATCTAGTCCGCCTGCAGCTCCTGCCGGGATGGTGGTTGTACACGAGGAAGAGCTGGATCGCGGCCACGAGGACAGACACCAGGGCTGCTCAACTCTCCCCAGTCCCTGGCATTCCACAGTGTGGAACTTTATTTTCAGTTCCCTTCTAAGTTGATGTTTGCTGAGCAACATTCCCCTTTCTTTTTTCATCACGGCGCCTTACCTTGGTTGTCTGTGCCAGTGAAGGAGAGCCAGGTGCAGAGATGCTGGATCTGATGCTTGCCCTGAAAGGGAAGCTCAGGAAAAGCCTTTGTTTTAGCTCCTGAATTTGAAACCGAGTTCTTCCTCAAACTTTGAGACATGCCTCTGTGATGCTGCTAGCTAACGGAAGTTATTTTTGTCAAACATTAGTTTCTTATTAAAAGATTATTTAATTTTTACATTTGATACAGTGACATCTTAACTCCGCCTTATTATTTCTTCCTACTTAGAATAGTTAAGCTGTGACTGCAAAAGCACCCACCCAGATCTTGCTCTTTCCAGTCACTGGAACAACACAGCAGCGTTCTTGGCAGAAGCTCCCCGCAGTTATTTAGAACTGAGCTGCAGAGGGAAAGTGGTTTTATCTCACCAGCTGCAGCTGCCGTAGCGTTGCTGCCCAGGGACAGAGGGACAGCCGGCTGAACCTGGAGGGAGGTTCCGTCTCCCTGCGCTCTGCTCAGACCAAACTCCCCGGGAGGCCAGGCTACCTCCTCCCTCTCTACCGGGGCTTCCTCCGCACATCAGAGAAAGTAGATCACAAGATCCCCGTGTCCTCTCCTGCCAGAGGACAGCCTTTTCCCCAGGGTGCTGCTCAGGACCCTGCTCCTTTGGGACACGGTCAGTAGGGAGGTGACACACGGAGCAGCAGGGGCGGGCAGGAGGCTGGAGCGCTTTCTAGAGAAGGTGGCTTGAAGCAGAGATGGCAGCAGCACAGGTTCGCTGTAAGGTCTGCACGGGAGAGAGGAGAACCTTTAACTGCAGCAATCCATCGCTGTCGGGTCTAAATCGACGCGGTAAGGTCAAGAGAACTCGGGTGGCATTTCCCCCATGCCCCTCGCTCCCACGATTAACAGCTGTGGCCTAAAAATACAGACCTGCGGGCTAAAATAACAGGATTACGAGGCTTTGTAACGCAATCACTGAGCTGGCGACAGCAGGAGCCCTCGGAACGGCACCAGCTGCGGAAAGCATTTGTGCCGCACGGAGCAGGTGGGTGCTGCTGGTGGCACCGGCTGTCACCAGCTTTACTGGTCTAACCCTGGGCAGCGTAAACGGCACAAGCTCAGCGTCCCGACGGCTCACAGTGCAGCCAGGCACTCGGCAGGGGTTTGGAGGAGGAGGAAAAGGGTCTTGCAGGATGGGGTCTGACCACCAGCAAGGTCTCTGCGCAGTGCTGGGCGGTTCTCGGGCACGCCACAGCGGCTGGAGGATCGCTTCAGCCCTTATCAGAGGGAAAAGAGACAAAACAGAGCTGATACAGGGGAAGCAGTATACACAGGGAAGGTTTATTCTCATCGCTGACACCTGCGAAGTGGTTTGGAGGAACAAACAAAGTAATCTGGGAGGAAAAGCACGGGGTGTTTTTTTTTTTCCCTCCCATAAACAAGATGATAGCTGTAAAGAAAACTAAACGACAGCAGGTGCTCACATTGAAGTCCACAGGCTTTCTCCATCCCCACGAGTGTGCAAAACCAGCTCTTCCCGTTAAATATAAGAATATATTCCCTCACCCTGGGACTACAGCCAGAACCAAAGCCTACTGGCAGCCACTCAAAGAAAAAAAAAAACAAAATACCCAAAACAAAACATACCTTCTTAATAAAAAGCACAAACCGCTTCAGTTCTTGCACGCACTCTGCTCAGAACATCATTCCTGTCCTGCTTCCCTGCCCCACACCGCGGGGCCCCAGGGGAACAGGACCCTGGGACAGCAGCACTACACGTGTGAAATGTCACTGGGCAGGCTGGAGGGGGACGCAGCGGGTCACCGCAGAGCAGCGAGTACCTGCAGACGGACGCTGGCAGCGACCCACAGCCCTGCTGCAGCCTCCACCGACGGACCGACACCAGGAGCCTCCCGGGAGTCGGCAGCATTCTCCCTGCCACCGTCTCTTCCAGGACATCTTCCCGCAAAACACCGCGGAGGGACGAGGGCCGTGAAGCCCCAGCGCCGTGCTGGAAGCAGCCCCTTCCTCGGGGCAGAGCCGACTGGCAGAACGGAGAGGTGGGGCTGAGCTCGCCCCTTTTGGCAGCAGAAAAGGGTTCCAAAGACTGAACCCCAGCCCCGCTCGCTGTGGCGGGACCCTCAGGTGGCCACCGGGGTCACCCCTGGGGCCTCAGATCCGACTGGCAATGTCCTACAGAGGGGTGGGGGTCCCCCCTGTCCCCAAAGCTGGCTGGAGGGCACGGCACAGTGACACCAGCGGGGTGCTGGGGAAAGGACCCCCCCAGGATGCAGCAGCAGCAAGGAACCGCTCCCCTCCACCTCCAGCTGGTCTCGGAGCCCGAGGGGAGCCCGGGAGCTGTGACAGCGGGCTGGGACAGGCAGAGGACACTGGGAACCAGAGACCGAATGTGCCTCACGTTGGCTGCCAGCAGACGGGACTCACCTGCAGACACTCGAGGTGTGGGCTGCCCTCGACCCAGGCTGGGCAGAGCCTCCCGGGGAAAGGCTCCGCACCCCAACACCCACCTCTGCTCAGGCACGTTTTAGTCACATAGGAAATATTTTTTTTTGTTTTTCTTATAAAGTGCAAGAACTTTGCCTCTTACTGACTAGTCAACTAGAAGCATCGCGACCCTCGCAGGAGGAGCAGCAGACGCGTGAGGAACATCCTACGTTCAGGAGCTCCCCACGCACCCGTCA
This sequence comes from Pterocles orientalis, assembly GCA_011057875.1. NCBI lineage: Eukaryota > Metazoa > Chordata > Aves > Pterocliformes > Pteroclidae > Pterocles > Pterocles orientalis. The sequence goes on along the minus strand of WKFP01014809.1, from coordinate 123,614 downwards.
TTTCTCCTTCAGCAGCAGCTCCGGCTCAGCGGTGGCTGTGTAGAGCAGGAAGCCCATCTCATCGATTTCCTCCTCTGACAGCTCCGAGAAGAGGTTGATTTTGTGGTTGAAATACGAAGGCAGGACCCCTTTCTCCAGGAAGCCCACCAGCTCCTCAAGGACCTGCTGGAACCTGTCGGCGAGGCTTTCTTCTGCCCAGTCCGAACTGGTGGCACTGAGGTGAAGGACGGTGTGGGTCAGGGGGCTGCCGCTCAGCCTGTGCAGGGCAGGATGGCTCTTGCAGACGCCGTTCAGGATGCGGAGGCAGTGCTGCCGGGCCCCAGCGTCACCGGCGTCCAGCTCCTTCACCTTGGAGACCTCTGCCCTGTAGAAACTCTCCAGCCAGAGGTTTTCCACCAGTCCTTCAGGAGGAGCAGCCAGAAGAACCTTGTCCTCCATTTCCACCACCGGGAAGAGGGTGATGCTCAGCTCAACCTGATCGTGTTTAACTTCCAGCTTCAGCTCCGGGGAGGCCACAACCGGGTGGATGACAGTCCCCAGGAGGCCGCCGATGGCAGGCCAGTTGATGGAGGCCACCAGCATCTTGTGGAGGGTCTCGTTGAGCGTGTTGGAGGAGAGGTACCGGCCCACGATGAACCTGTCCCAGGGGCTGCACCCCCGAGGGAAATACTCCAGATCAGTCCTCTTGATCATCCAGTACTGGGGGTTCCTCGCCACCGTGTCCTCTCCCGGGATGAGGCTCCAGAGCGCGGTGTCGAGGACCACCGGCAGCATCAGGTGGATGTGGTCGGCTGTGACAGCCCCGAGGCCATCGAGCAGGGGACCGCTGAGGGAGAGGCTGCCAAAGGGCAGCTCCGGGCACTTGTTCCGCAGGAAGCTCTGCAGCTGGGTGGAGATGCTCCTGGTCAGCTGCAGGGCGAGGGACGCTTCTGCCTCGGGCACGGCCAGCCGGCGGCTGTAGTGGGAGAGGAGCTTCTCCTGCAGCGTGAGGCAGCGCGGAGGGATGGAGTCCACCCGAGGAGGCTCCGGAGGGGCTGGGGAGACCCTGGGCTCTGCGAGAAGGGGATGGGGCAGAGGGAAGGGAGAAATCACAGCTCTGAGCAGATCGTCCGCAGCCTCCAGCGGCAGCTTCTGCCACAGCCGAGGGGGAGGCACGAGGTGGGTGCCCAGCTCCCAGCCCCCCTCTCTGGACCCCCCAGGAGAGCCACCACTGAGTCCTCTGATGTTAACAGCGCTTCTCAGCCAAGGCAGAGCCCAAACTAACCCCAAAACCCGCCAGCACCGGCCTGACCCCCCAGCTAGAGATGGGGAAACCAGGCTGAGCACCTGCAGCTGGGCAAGGGGCTCACTGCCGGGGGTCCCCGCGAGTCTCAGCCCCACAGACCCAGTCTGCCCCGATCCTGCGAACGATCTGGGTCTGGAATCTCAGGACCTGCCCTGCACCGAGCTGCTTTCCCACTGGGAAAACCGCCGTCGTTGCGGGCAGCCGGACAAGGCAGCCTTTGTCTGCGGCAGCTCCCGTGTGCACCTTCCTCTAGGCAGAGCTGACCCAGAAAACCAGCCCGGCCAATACCGCCCCGGGGGAAACAAAGCCCCACGGCGGCCGGAACGCCCAGGACAGTATCACAGGTGCCATTCCCATTCCTAAAATGGGGCTGTGGCTCAGGAGGCTGCCAGGAGGACAGGCTCCATCGGGTCGGCTTTCCGGTCACCGAGCTAAAAATAACGCTGAGCCCCCAGACACCGGGAGCAGCGGCACAGCCGGCCCGGAGCACAGCAAGGTGATCTCCCCGGCCACGGCGGGAGCCGGCACGCGCACCACGAGCCTCACCTGGCACCGGCAGCCGAACCGGAGAGAGCAGGGGCTGGCTGAGGTCTTCCCTCCTCTGCTTCTTGGGGGGTTTTGGGGTTGCTTTGATCAAGGCCAGGTCCTGCCAGCTCTCCTCCAGGGTTTTCTGCTCCGCTTTGGGGTCGCCTTCATCGCGAGGGCTGGTGGCTCGGTCTATCAGCTGGAGAAAAGGAAAACCCCGGTTATTATCTTTGTGCCGTTTCCCCACGGTCACAGGGAAGGAGGGGGGACAACAGCCCCTCTGCTACACACACGGGGAGACACAGCCCCTCGCAGGGCTTCTCCGAGCAAAAACACACAGTTTAGGGAACCACAAGGATGCACATTATCCTCCTGCAGATTTTAAGTGGAAAACAGTCTGGTTTCCAAATGAGAATGGGGCCTGAGGTGCTTTCCTAGGTAGGACACCGTATCCCGAACACGCCACTCCCAGCTAACGGGGTGCAGGGCTGCGCGTGCCCCCAAAGGGTGGGAGCGACCCAACTCCGTGCTGCACCAGCAGCATTCCTGCCAAACTCCAGCAACCCGCTCGGGAGCGGCCAGCGAGGTTGGGGGCACATTGTCCCCCACGGCACATCGTCCCCCACCGTGGCTGGGGAACAAATCCGCTCTGCTCCACGGGACAGCCAGCAACTCCCGTCCTCCAAGCCCTGCCGGTGGCCGCGGTGCCAGCCCAGGTGCCAGCCCAGGTGCCAGCCTTACCCGCTTGACGGCCAGCGTGGCGATGGCGAGGACGGCCGCACCGCTGACGCCCAGCACCAGCCTGGCGTTGGCCAACAGGAGGTCGAGGACGCTGCCCAGCCCGCCGTCCTCCTGCCGCTTGCCCCGCGCCCGCGTGAACTCGGCCATGGTCGCCCTGCGGAAGGGGAGAAGAGCAGTGGGGTGTCACCCCGGCTGGGGGACCCGCTTCCCCTGGGGGGGGCACAGAGGTTTTTTTTGGGGAACGGGTGGGGGGGTTTCTGCCGGTTCCCGGTGATCCCACCCCGCCGCTCCCCTCCACCAGGCTCCCCCAGACGCCAGGACGCCTGCGTGGGGCAGAGGAGCAAGGGTCACCGCGGAGAACCGTCACCCGCTCCTCGCCCGGCGCTGCCGCCGCCGCCTCGGGGGGAACCGGCGGTGCTGGGGGGGGGACACCGCCGCCCGTGCCCCCAGCGGGGACCTGGACGGAGACCCCGAGGGCAGGCGACCGGGCAGCGCCCGGGGCCACCCCCCAGCCCCGACCCGCTCAAGGGCAAGGCAGGACCGCACCGGACCGGACACCGCCGCCCCCCCCGCTGCCCGCACTCACCCCCGGGACCCGCGCGCAGCCCGCGGCCAGCGCGTGCCGGCGCGCCCCCGCAGCCCCCGGCGCGGCCCCAGCCAATGGAGGCGCGGCTCAGCGTAGCTCCGCCCCCTCCGCGCTCGGAAGTAGAACCCGGGTGCGCATACCAAGCCACGCCCCCTTCGCCTTACGTCACCGCCGGGGCGTGGCCGAGCGGGAAAGGGGCGTGGCCGGGCGTGGCGGGGCGGCCCCCGGGTCCCCCCGCCCTTCCGCCGCCAGCGCAGCCATGGCGGCCACCGGGGTCCTGCCCTTCGTCCGCGGCGTCGATCTCAGCGGCAACGACTTCAAGGTGCGGGGGA
>WKFP01014809.1:101131-120125 GCA_011057875.1 Pterocles orientalis | reverse complement strand
CCCCCCCAGGTCCCAATCCCATAGGACCGGGCGATCCCAGCCCCCCAGGTCCCAATCCTGTAGGACCGGGCAATCCCAGCCCCCCCAGGTCCCAATCCCATAGGACCGGGCGATCCCAGCCCCCCCAGGTCCCAATCCCGTAGGACTGGGCGGTCCCAGCCCCCCCAGATCCCAACCCTGTAGGTCTGGGTGGTCCCGGCCCCCCCAGATCCGAACCCCATAGGACTGGGCAATCCCAGCCCCCCCAGGTCCCAATCCCATAGGACAGGGCGATCCTGGCCCCCCCAGGGTCCCAATCCCGTAGGACAGGGCGATCCCGGGCCCCCAGGTCCCAATCCCATAGTACAGGGCGATCCCAGCCCCCCCCAGATCCCAACCCTGTAGGTCTGGGTGATCCCGGCCCCCCCAGATCCCAACCCCATAGGACTGGGCGATCCTGGCCCCCCCAGGTCCCGATCCCATAGGACCAGGCGATCCCAGATCCTCACCCCGTGGGGCAGATGGTTTTCTCACCCTTCCTCCTCCTCCTCCTCCTCGCAGGGCGGCTATTTCCCGGAGCACGTGAAGGCGATGACCAGCCTGCGCTGGCTGAAGCTGAACCGCACGGGGCTCTGCTACCTGCCCGAGGAGCTCGCCGCCCTCCAGAAGCTGGTGAGGGGCACGTTTCGGGCAGGGGAAGGGGCTCGACGGCTCCCACGGGGGCTCCGGGCTCAGGCAGGGCCCTGCGCAGCCGTGCCGAGAGCCTGGTGCCTGCCAGCCTCGTGGCTCGGCGGCGGATGCTCTGGTGTCTAATAATAGGGCTGAGCTACGGCGCGCGGTTGAAATTGGATGCGGGAGCTGGTAGGAGTGGGGTTGAGGCAGACTTGTACTTGGTTTCACCTTGTTTTCCTAGAAAACCAGACTCAAAACCACGCTTAGATCCTCTTCCCTTTAACAGAAGGGAAGGGTGAAGCTTTAGAAGAGGGAGAATTAAGGTTTTGGGGCTTTTTTTCCCCCTCCTTCTTTGCTAAAAGATGCAAAGAGCGGTAGCTGGCAGCTTTGTGTTTTGGGCGGCTCGACTTCAGTGTACAGCCCTTGGGGCTGAGCTTTGCTTCGGCGATGTCCTGCAGCAGATGATGGACGTTGTTCAATCTGTGTCCGCCCACCACGGGGATTTAAATGCTGCCAAAAGTCCTCGTCCGCGTGCCGGCTGCACCCTGCTCGGGCACTGCGAGCGGGGACGCCCTCCGTGCTGCTCGGAGCTCCTGCCAGGTGCTGGGGGTGCCACGGCTAAACCCAAAACCTGACATCTTTCCCCCAGTCTGCCCATTCCTCATTTTCCTGAGCAGGTGACAGCCAGGCTGGTCATGCCCAGAGGAAAACAAAAATTTCTCCTCCTCCAACCTCACCCAGCCCCCCTAGATCACCCAGCACGAAGCATTTCCAAGGACTGGGGTCTGTGCTTGGGGCTGCCCCAAGGCAGCTTAGGAGCAGCGCGGAGCACCCCAAACCCTGCAGCAGGGCTGGGGTGTCTCAGGCAGGTGTGCCCCGAGGATCGAGGGGTGCCGCGGCAGCATGGGCACGCTGGGGCTGAGCAACCAGTTTGGGACTGGGGGCATCCCAGCAGCCTCATGTGGGTTGGGGCTGGGCTCACCCCACACCTCTGTGAGCCCCCCACTCTCCTGGGACCGAGGAGCCCCCGACCACAGCCCTGGCTCCTCTCTCTGCTTACTGGGGCTTGTCTGGGTCCTCCCCGCAGGAACACCTCTCCGTCAGCCATAACAGCCTCACCACGCTCCACGGCGAGCTCTCCGGCCTGCCCTGCCTCCGGGTAAGCGTCCCCCCGTCACACGTCCGCCCTACATCAGGGCTTGGCGTCCGCAGGGACCTCCCAGCCAGCCCCTGGCTCTGGGGACACCCCGGGATCGTCCCTGTCCCCGCCAGGGGGCTCAGCAGGGACCTCCCAGCCAGCCCCTGGCTCTGGGGACACCCCGGGATCGTCCCTGTTCCCCCCGGCGGGCTCAGCAGGGACCTCCCAGCCAGCCCCTGGCTCTGGGGACACCCCGGGATCGTCCCTGTCCCCCCCAGGGGGCTCAGCAGGGACCTCCCAGCCAGCCCCTGGCTCTGGGGACACCCCGGGATTGTCCCTGTCCCCCCCGGGAGGCTCAGCAGGGACCTCCCAGCCAGCCCCTGGCTCTGGGGACACCCCGGGATTGTCCCTGTCCCCCCAGGGGGCTCAGCAGGGACCTCTCAGCCAGCCCCTGGCTCTGAGAACACCCCGGGATCGTCCCTGTTCCCCCCGGGGGGCTCAGCAGGGACCTCCCAGCCAGCCCCTGGCTCTGGGGATACCCCAGGATCGTCCCTGTCCCCCCAGGGGGCTCAGCAGGGACCTCCCAGCCGGCCCCTGGCTCTGGGGAGACCCAGGGATTGTCCCTGTCCCCCCCAGGGGGCTCAGCAGGGACCTCCCAGCCAGCCCCTGGCTCTGGGGACACCCAGGGATCATCCCTGTCCCCCCCGGCGGGGCTCAGCGGGCGCAGAGCCGGCGGGTGCCCGCAGTCGTGCCTCTCTGTCCCCTTTCCAGGCGATCGTGGCTCGAGCAAACAGCCTGAAGAATTCGGGAGTTCCTGATGATATCTTCCAGCTGGATGACCTCTCGGTGCTGGTAGGTACAGAGGCTCCTCGGTCAGTGCCAGAGCCAGCGCAGACCCCTGGGTCCCACTCCTGGCCCCTCGTACCCCTTGAGGGGGCTGAGGAGTGTCCGGGGAGTAAATCAGGGCTCGGCGCTGCCCAGCTCCCTTCAGCTTTTGGGTGCCCAGGCCATAATTAGCTTCCCCACAGCCCCAACTCCTGTACACTCATCACCAGTCCTGAACCCACGTCCGAGCACCAAGGACGCCGGTTACGGACAGGGTAACCCCACGGCCGTGTCACCCTGCAGCTGGGTTCCCCGCATGGTGGTTGCTGGATGCGGGGCAGAGGGTGATCCCAGCTTTTCTTTCCCTTTTGCTCCAGGACCTGAGCTACAACCAACTGACGGAGTGTCCCCGGGAACTGGAGAACGCCAAGAACATGCTGGTCCTCAACCTCGGCCACAACAGGTGGGGCTGGGTCACCCCCCTTCGGGCTGGGTCCCCCTCTCTGGGGAGGAACCCAGGGCTGGTGAAGGTCCCTGACGGTCCCCGTATCCCCGCAGCATCGACACCATCCCCAACCAGCTCTTCATCAACCTGACGGACCTGCTCTACCTCGACCTGAGCGACAACAAGCTGGAGAGCCTCCCGCCGCAGATGAGACGCCTGGTCCACCTCCAGACCCTCATCCTCAACAACAACCCCCTCCTGCACGCCCAGCTCCGGTAAGACCCCGTTTCCCCGTCTGGATCCCACGATACCGGGGCTGGTCCCAGCTCCAGCCCTGACACCGTCTCTGCCCCGCGGTTCTCCGTGGCCCCCAGGCAGCTCCCGGCCATGACGGCCCTGCAGACCCTCCACCTCCGGAACACCCAGCGCACGCAGAGCAACCTGCCCACCAGCCTGGAGGGCCTGGCCAACCTGGCAGGTAGGGCTGGGGCGCCCTGGGGCCGGGCAGGGGCCCTGGCGTGGGTCTGACCCACAGCATCACCCCCTTGGCTTCCCCTAGACGTTGACCTGTCCTGCAACGACCTCTGCCGTGTCCCCGAGTGCCTCTACACGCTGGGCAGCCTGCGGCGCCTCAACCTCAGCAGCAACCAGATCACGGAGCTGTCCCTCTGCATCGACCAGTGGACCCAGCTGGAGACCCTCAACCTCTCCCGCAACCAGCTCACCTCCCTGCCGGTGTGTACTGTCCCCGTCCGTACGTACTGTCCCCGTCCATATGTGAGGTCCCTGTCCGTACGTACTGACCCCATCCGTACATACTGACCCCATCCGTACGTGCTGTCCCCGTCCGTACGTGCTGTCCCCGTCCGTACGTGCTGTCCCCATCCGTACGTGCTGTCCCCATCCGTACATGATGTCCCCGTCCATACTCACTGTCCCCGTCCATACATCCCCCTGCCCACCGTCTCCTCCTCCCCAGTCGGCCATCTGCAAGCTGGCCAAGCTGAAGAAGATGTACCTGAACTCCAACAAGCTGGACTTCGATGGGATCCCCTCGGGCATCGGCAAGCTCGCCAACCTCGAGGAGTTCATGGCGGCCAACAACAACCTGGAGCTCATCCCCGAGAGCCTGTGCAGGTAGGGGACAGCCCGCAGCCGGATCTGCGCTGTCCCCAAGAGGGGACAGGGAGGCTGTGTGGTGTTACGGGGTCTCTGCGTGTCCCTGAAGGACGTGCCCGGGCCCTTCAGCAGCACCTCTGTCCCCCGCAGGTGCTCCAAGCTGAGGAAGCTGGTGCTGAACAAGAACCGCCTGGTGACACTGCCAGAGGCCATCCACTTCCTCACGGACATGGAGGTGACAGCCCAGCACCCCTGCGCCTCAGACCGGGTCACCCACAGCCCCAGCGTGTCCCTGGGCTCCCAGGGCTGGAGGGTGGGCTGGGGACAGGGGGTCTCGGGGTACATGCAGGCTGGCTCCCAGTTCAACCCAGGCGGGTGCTGGATTCAGCCCAGGGTGGTCTGGAGGTCTCCTGTCCCACCCCACGTCCCCGGTGTCCCCATGAGCCCGTGCTTCAGAGCACTGAGCTCTCCCGTCCCCTCCTCGGCAGATCCTGGACGTGCGCGAGAACCCCAACCTGGTGATGCCCCCGAAGCCGGTGGATCGGACGTCGGAGTGGTACAACATCGACTTCTCGCTGCAGAACCAGCTGCGCCTGGCCGGAGCCTCCCCGGCCACCGTCGCTGCCGCCGCCGCCGGTAAGCGTGCAGGGACACGGGGGACAGCCCCCGCCTCGGGCAGCGCACGGGGAGAGGCTGGGAGATGATCCGTGCCCCACAGCCTGCCCCACACGAGGTGTCCTGGCTGCCTCTCACCCTGTCCCCGTGTCCCCAGGGAGCGGCACCAAGGACCCGCTGGCCCGCAAGATGCGGCTGCGGCGGCGCAAGGACTCTGCCCAGGACGACCAGGCGAAGCAGGTGCTGAAGGGGATGTCGGACGTGGCCCAGGAGAAGAACAAGAAGATAGAGGTGGGCTCTGGGGGGGGAGAGGGGCCCTGAGTGGCACCACGGTGCCCCTGTCCCCCTCCCCGGTTGGGACCTCATTGTCCCCAGCTTAGTGACCCGTCCCTGTCCCCGCAGGAGAGCGGGGAGGTGAAGGCGCCGGACCTGAAGACGCGGCGCTGGGACCAGAGCCTGGAGAAGCCGCAGCTGGACTATTCCGAGTTCTTCAGCGAGGACGTGGGGCAGCTGCCCGGCCTCTGCGTCTGGCAGATCGAGAACTTCGTGCCCACGCTGGTGGACGACGCTTTCCACGGCAAGTTCTACGAGGCCGACTGCTACATCGTGCTCAAGGTACGTGGGGAGGACCGAGGGTCCCTCGCATGCCCCACCCGCGGCCGTGGCCATCCCGAATCACACCCCATCCCTCCCCAGACCTTCCTGGATGAGAACGGTTCCCTCAACTGGGAGATCTACTACTGGATCGGGCAGGAGGCCACGCTGGACAAGAAGGCTTGCTCCGCCATCCACGCCGTCAACCTCCGCAACTACCTGGGGGCCGAGTGCCGCTGCATCCGGGAGGAGATGGGGGACGAGAGCGATGAGTTCCTCCAGGTCAGGCCGACCCCCGGACCCTCCCCACAGCCCCCAGCCCTGCCTGTCCCACCCTCACCCCCTCTCTGCCCCCCAGGTCTTCGATAACGACATCTCCTACATTGAGGGCGGCACGGCCAGCGGCTTCTTCACCGTGGAGGACACGCAATATGTCACCAGGTACCGCTGGGGGGACGCCAGGGGCTGGGGGGACATGTGGGGCAGGCAGTGCCCCCCACCCCACGGTGGCTGTCTCTCCCCCAGGCTGTACCGTGTCTATGGGAAGAAGAACGTCAAGCTGGAGCCGGTGGCACTGAAAGGGACATCGCTGGACCCCCGGTGAGCGGGGGGAGTGGCAGGAGACACCCTGGGAGGGGACAGGGTGCTGGCAGGGTCCACCCGAGACCATGGTGACAATGAGCCGTGCCAGCACCTCCCTACCAGGATGAGGGTCCAAACCCCACGTGGCAGCCTAAGCGGCTGCGGTCCCCTGCCCCCAAGGACCCCTGGGGTTGGGGGGGGACATTCAGGGCCCCCTGCTCCCTCTGGACTGTCCTCTCACCTCGGGATCCTCCAGGTTCGTCTTCCTCCTGGACCACGGGCTCAACCTCTTTGTGTGGCGCGGGAGCCAGGCCACGCTGAGCAGCACCACCAAGGCCAGGTAGGGCTGGTGGGGGGCTGCGCTGGGGGGCTGCGGGTGTGCAGGGACCCCACCTGCCATCCCCCCGGCTCCCGCTGCAGGCTCTTCGCCGAGAAGATCAACAAGAACGAGCGGAAGGGCAAGGCGGAGATCACGCTGCTCACCCAGGGCCAGGAGACCCCCGACTTCTGGGATGCGCTGGGGGGGCAGCCCGAGGAGATCCGACCCTGCGTCCCCGACGATTTCCAGCCCCACAAGCCCAAGCTGTACAAGGTGGGGGGCCACCATCTGTGGGGCCGTCGGTGCTCCCGGGACCCTGCAGCCCCCTCCTCACCCATGTCCCCTTCCCCGCGCAGGTTGGCCTGGGGTTGGGGTACCTGGAGCTGCCGCAGATCAACTACAAGCTCTCGGTGGAGCACAAGAAGAGGCTGAAGGCTGATCTGATGCCGGAGATGCGCCTGGTAGGATGGGGTGGGGAGGTTCTCCCAGTCTGACCAGTGAGACGGGTTTCGGGTCCCCTCTGCCTCCAGCTGTGCCCTGGGAGAGGCAGGTTGGGCCAGCGGGGCCGGCGTGGGGGATGCTCCGCTCTTCCCGGAGCAGGCAGGGCTTTTTCCAGCCGGGAAAATCCCCACGGGTGCCTGACCCCCGTCCCCGCCGTCCCCACAGCTGCAGAGCCTGCTGGACACCAAGAGCGTGTACATCCTGGACTGCTGGTCCGACGTCTTCATCTGGATCGGGAGGAAATCCCCGCGGCTGGTGCGGGCGGCGGCGCTGAAGCTGAGCCAGGAGCTGTGCGGGATGCTGCACCGGCCCAAGCACGCCATGGTCACCAGGAACCTGGAGGGCACCGAGTGCCAGGTACGGCGCAGCCCCCGTCCCTGCCAACGGGCACGGACCCCCGGGGATGGAGACGGGGGCACAGACCCCCGGGATGGGGTGCTGGGGGCCAGGGAGGGTGCTGTGCCTGGGGTGCATTACCTGCTCCCCGATTTAGGTGTTCAAGTCCAAGTTCAAGAACTGGGACGACGTCCTGCGCGTGGATTACACCCGCAACGCCGAGACGGTGCTGCAGGAGGGTGGGCTCAGCGGGAAGGTCCGCAAGGACGCCGAGAAGAAGGACCAGATGAAGGCTGACCTCACGGCGCTCTTCCTGCCCCGCCAGCCCCCCATGCCCCTCAGCGAGGTAGGGCTGGAGGTGCTCCTGGGTGTCCCCCCGCGGCGCGGGGCTGGGTGGTGACAGAGGAGCCGGGTGGCCGCTGGCTGATGGGACACGTGGGGCCGCAGGCGGAGCAGCTGATGGAGGAGTGGAACGAGGACCTGGACGGCATGGAGGGCTTCGTGCTGGAGGGCAAGAAATTCGCTCGCCTGCCCGAGGAGGAGTTCGGCCACTTCCACACCCACGACTGCTACGTCTTCCTCTGCAGGTGACAACCGGTTTGTCCCCTCTCCAGGGCTGCTGGACCCCCTCGGCCCCCCATCTCTCTGCCCAGACCCCCACCCTGCCCCATCCCTCCCATCACCTGCCGCAGGTACTGGGTGCCGGTGGAGTACGAGGAGGAGGAGGAGAAGAAGAAGAAGGGTGAAGGCAAAGGGGAGGAGGAAGGTGAGGAAGAGGAGGAGGAGAAGCAGCCTGAGGAAGACTTCCAGTGCATCGTCTACTTCTGGCAGGGCCGGGAGGCCTCCAACATGGGCTGGCTCACCTTCACCTTCAGCCTCCAGAAGAAGTTCGAGAGTCTCTTCCCCGGCAAGCTGGAGGTGACCCGGCTGCGCGCTCTTGGGGGGTGACACAGGGGTCCCCCAGCTTTGCCTTCCTTCTCCCCCCTCCCCTCTCTGCCCCCCACGCTAAGGGCTGGGGGGGGTGGGAGCAGAGGTTGGGGCTTTGGGTTATGTCTGGGGGGTCTCCTGCTGACCCCCACCCTTGGCCAGGTCGTGCGCATGACCCAGCAGCAGGAGAACCCCAAGTTCCTCTCGCACTTCAAGAGGAGGTTTGTCATCCACCGGGGCAAGCGGAAGGACAGGGCCAGCCCCCCCCAGCCCAGCCTCTACCACATCCGCACCAACGGCGGGGCCCTCTGCACCAGGTCAGCGCTCCCGACGGCTGCTCCGGGCCCGGCAGCACCCATGGGTGCAGCGACCGTGCTGGGGGGGTGCCTGACTGTCCCTGGGGGGGGGGTCTTTTCCAGGTGCATCCAGATCAACACGGATGCCGGGCTGCTCAACTCTGAGTTTTGCTTCATCCTCAAGGTACCACCCGGGGCTGAGCATCCTCATCCTCAGGGGTGCTTGGCCGCTTGCCCCCCCTCCCTGCTCGGGCAGCCCTGACCCCCTGCGCTCCCCCAGGTGCCCTTCGAGAGCACGGACAACCAGGGCATCGTCTACACCTGGGTGGGCCGGGCAGCCGACCCCGACGAGGCCAAGCTGGCCGAGGACATCATGAACCACATGTTTGACGACTCCTACAGCAAGCAGGTGAGGAGAGGGGGCACAGGGATGGGACAGCGGGGGTCTGCACCAGCTTACCTGGGTACCAGCGACCACGAGGATGGGGACAGCCATGGTCAGCTCTGTCCCTGCCCTCACAGGTGATCAACGAGGGCGAAGAGCCTGAAAACTTCTTCTGGGTGGGCATCGGGAGCCAGAAGCCCTACGACGAGGACGCTGAATACATGAAGTACTCGCGGCTCTTCAGGTGGGAGCCCAGGAGGGGCTGCTCCAGTCGGTGCTGGTCCCCTTCCTCCCAGGGGTTCAAAGCCCCTCTCCCAGCTCTGTCCATCCTGGGACATCAACCAGCTGGAGCTCCATCCCGTCCCTTCTGCAGGAGCTGAGTCCCAGCAAACTCACATCTCTGATGCCGTCCCCTTCTGGCTCTCCCCGCAGGTGCTCCAACGAGAAGGGCTATTTCTCCGTGTCGGAAAAATGCTCCGATTTCTGCCAGGATGACCTCGCCGATGATGACATCATGCTGCTGGACAACGGCCGGGAGGTGAGTGGGGGGCGTGAGGCTGTCCTGGGTCTGGGGTCTGATCTGCCACTGGCTCTATGGGCTGAGCCCGGCTCCATGTCCTTCCCGCAGGTCTACATGTGGGTGGGCACCCAGACCAGCCAGGTGGAGATCAAGCTGGGGCTCAAGGCATGCCAGGTAGGACCCCCCCCCCCAAGCCTTGGTGCTGCAGGGGGGAAGGATTGGGGTTTCATCTCCCCTTGGGGGCCTGATTCTGTCCCATCCATGGTGGTGCAGAGCTTCCAGCAGCTCCCCCCCCAGGGCTGGGGAGGGGCAGCCCCAGAGGTGGGCGAGGGTCAGGGAGCCCCATGGCTGTGCTCTGCCCCAGGTGTACATCCAGCACATGCGCTCCAAGGACCCCACGCGGCCCCGCAAGCTGCGGCTGGTGCGGAAAGGCAACGAGCCCTGGCCCTTCACCCGCTGCTTCCACGCCTGGAGCGTCTTCCGCAAGCCCCCTGCCTAAGGGCTGGGGGGGGGACACCCAGCGGCCCCCTCAGCAGGGCTGGACCCCCCCTCCCCAGCACCCTGCACTGCCGCACACGCCTGCTCCCGGCCAAGCTCAACTGGGAGCCACTTCTCCCCAAGTTGGGAGTGGGTGGGGGGCACTGGGGTTGTCCCCCGCCCTTCTCCCAGCACAGGGCTCAGCTCAGCCCCGTCCCTTGTGAGGGGGCACACGGGGGGGGCGTGGGCCCATTACACACAGTTTGGGGGTGCTGCTGCCCCAAACCAGTGCTGAGCTCCCCCTGCAACTGGGAGAGAGGTGTGGTTCCCAGTTTGGGTGGGAGGATGCTTTAGCACTGGGGGGGGGTTCTCAGCCCTGGGGGTGCTGTCTAGGAGGGGATGGACCCCTGGGGGGGCCACCCCCTCGGTATCATATCAATAAATGCCGCACTTCTCACCCCGAGGCCGTGCCAGGCTCTGACTGCGCCCATCTTGCTCAGAAGAGGGGTCCCCCCACCCTCATCCTGCCCCTCCCTGGCTTGGGGGGGCCCTGGCCTCCGACCTGGCTCTAAGGCTCCCGAACACCTGCAGCCCAGGCAGTTGATATTAAATGCTTTTATTTTCAATATTAAAAACCAGTATTTTTAATAACTAAACAATGCTAAATTCATCTTACCAAAAAAAAAAAAAAAAAAGGGAGGGGGGTGGGGGGGGGGGTCCTACCAGGGACGCTACAGCCCCGGCCCCGGCCGGTAGCGATGGAGCCTGGCCACCCCCCCCCAGCCACACATGTACCGCAAGAGAGCCCGGGGGGGGTCCGAAATGGCCCAGGATCCCCAAAAGGAGAGAGGGAGGGGCCAGGCTGAGCCACGCCGGGACAGCCACCATGGGCCCAGGGACAGAGCCGGCGTCACCGCAGCCCCCGGCAAGGACGAGGCTGGGCTGGGGAGCCCAGGAGGGGGGATTTGGCACAGTGAGACCCCCGGGGTGGGGCAGCCCCCTGCCCTACCTGCCCCCCCCTCCATAGCTCTGGCATGGAGCAGGGCTGGGAGCCGGTGTGTCCCCCCCCATCCCAACCCCACCCGTGGCAGGAATTAGTGTCAGAAAGGAGCAGCAGGCACGGAGCCCAACCTGGAGAATAGCCCTTGGAGAAGCCACCAAGAGAAAAAGGCCACCTGTGACCTCCCCCCTGTACCCCCCCCCCGGGCTGCTCAAGCCCTCCGGTGCCCACTGGGGTCCCCCAGGGAAGGGGACAATCCCCTTGCAGCCTCCCAGGGGACAGGACTGTAAACTGCAGGGAGCCGGGCATGTAAACACAGACCAGGGTATGGGGGGGACTGTGCCCGGGGGGCTCCTGGCCCCCCACCTCCCCGAGGGACCAAAATCAGGGGACGAGGGGGATCCACGAGCCCCAGCCCTCCCCATGGAGCTGGGGAAGCAGCAGCATCCCCCAGGAAGGGGGCTCTGGAGCAGGGGACAGTGACACTCGACCGTGTATAAAAAAAAAGAAAATTATCTTCCCCGGGAAGAGTTTGTGCAGCACGGCCCCTGGCTCGGGGCTGGCACTGGGGGGGCCAGGGCTGGGAGGAGTGGGGGGGACCGTGCCGGAGCCGGGGTGCACCGGCGGCCGGTGCAGATGTTAGAGAAGAGGCGAGTCTACGTTACGCGGGGAGGGGGCGCAGGGGGGTCCAGTCGAGTCGTGCGTCCCGGGAATCCGAGCACTGAGATGGGCTGGAGAGGTGGCAGGCGCCGATGATGCCTGTGGGGGACACAGCTCCTGAGAAGGGGACCTGGGGGGGTCTCCAGGACATGCCACCCCCCTGCAAGCCCCATCCCTCCCTGGGATGCTGGGGCTGCACATTGGGGTCCCGGCTCTGAACCCCACAGCACACTGGGGTTTGCAGCCGGAGCCCCGTCCCCACTGCGGCACAGGGCCACCTGTCCCCGTGCCCACCCCAGGGACCCCCCCACGCACCTCACTTGATGAGGATCCCTGCGGGCCGGCCTTCCTCCTCACTGGCGTTCCTCAAGTTCCTCTCGGCTTCCTCCGAGGACCTGGGGCAGAGCAGGGTGAGGGGCAGCTGGGAACACCGCCGCAGCCCCTCGGCGCTGGTGACAGCGGCTGGTGACACTGGTTACACCGTTATGTCCCCCAACTCACGCCAGGAAATCCTTCACTTCCTCCACGGTGATGTCCCCGGTGGTGTCCAGCGGGTTCTCCAGGCTGCTGTTGGGGGAGTCGATGGGGCCGGGCGAGAAGTCAGCGGGATGCTCCTCGGGGGACCCTGGGGAGCCACAGGGACAGGAGGGTTTGGGGGCAGTCGTGGCATGGGGCTGGCCCTGGTGCAGGGCTCAGAGGGACGCAGGGGACACGGCGGGGACGGGGCGGTCACTCACGGTCGCTATCGGAGGGGGAGTGCTGGCCCTCAGGGCTGTGAGGGATGTGGGTACCGTTGGCCTGCGGCAGCTTCGGCGTCGCTGTCAAGCTGTTGCTGGAAAGAAACGGGGGAGAAGTTACCGCCGGAGCTGGTGCCACAGGGGGGGAACGGGGGGTGCTGCCATAGCAAAGACCCCACGCCCCCAGGACATGTCCCACCTGAGGCAGGTGTCCTGGAGCCGGGCGACATCCAGCCGGCACAGCGGCTCCGTCACGTTCCTGGCGCTCAGCGAGAAGCGCTCAAACTCAGACGGTGAAATTAGGTAGAAACCTGGGAGGGGGGGGACACAACATAGAGCATCAGGGACCCCCCGTGGGGCTGCAGCCGGAGATGATGTCCCACCTTCAAAGGACATTGTCCCAGCGCAGGGCGGGTGCCTCACCCTGGCCGTGCTTGGTGAAGACGCAGGAGGCGATGCCGCTGATGTCCTCCTTGCGGATGCAGCCGTAGTGGACCTGTGGCCGCAGGCCCGGCACGGTGAAGATGTGGATGTCCCCAAGGTTGGTGAGACAGGCCAGGCAGTTCTCTAGCCGCTCCTCGGAGGCCGCGCTGGCCAGGCTCACCAGGGCCACCTTCCGCACCCGGCAGCCCTCGTGCGCCGTCAGCTTGAACTTGGTCTTGGCACTCACTTTGGGCAGCGTGAAGACCTGGGGGCACAAGAGGTGGTCTGGGGACACCCAAGCAGCTCCCCATGGTGGGAGCAAAGGGCAGCACCTTCCCCTTGGAGCCACCACCCTGGGGACAGGCACAGGAGTGCCCCAGGACCTGGCTGGTAACCTCCAGACCTGTCGCTGCACCCAGGGTGAAGGGGACACCCAGAGAGGACACTGTGGGTGGTGGGTCCCGTCCCCACCGCAGCAGGACACCAAGCCCCACGCTCACCTTGAACTGCTCCTCGGAGGAGATGAGCATGGAGTGGCTGCCCTGCATGTCGGGGGCCTTGGCCAGGTCCCGCGAGACCTCGTAGGGCTCGGGCAGGGGGTTCCCCCGCCCATCCAGTACCGCAATGGCCACCACCGGCGCCCGGTGCATCAGCTGGATCTCCTTCCCCAGCACCGCCTCCACCGCCCGCTCCGAAAACTTCTCCTGTGACGGCACCTCCAGGGCGTAGGCGAACACGGAGCCGGAGTTGGTCCCTGCCCACATCGTGGGGCCGTGGTGGGCGGCTGTGGGGACAGGAGCATCGTCAGAGCCCCCTCCCCATGGCATGGCACCAGCCAGACTCAGTTTGGGGTTTTTTTTGCTGGGGAGGAAGGTCTCACCGTCTCGGAGGAAGGTGTCGGCGAAGTAGAGGCACCGGACCACGCCTGAAAGCGAGTCATCGGCTGAGCGGGGCTCGATCCGCCGCTGCACAGGCGTCATCTCCACCTCGGGGGGTCCCGCCTGCTCGGCCAGCTGTGCATTGGCCTCCTGCACCTGGGGAGGGGGACACGGGGGTCAGACCCTGCCCAGTGGGGGGAGACGAGGAGCAGCCGTGGTGACCCCCAAGCTGCTTGGTCACCTTGCTGGAGGGGCTGTTGAGCCGCTTCTTGCCGGACACACGGCTCTTGCGGATGCGGCGGAAGGACTGCCGCAGGGACTTCTTCAGGGACTTCACGCGGGACAGGGGACCCTCCATAGCCAGCGAGTCGTTGGGGTGCAGCGTACACCTGCGGGAACCCATGTCACCCAATGCCCGGACCCCCACCGCTCTGCGGGGTCCCCGACATCAAGATCCCCCCCATACCTGGCCAGCACGGGGTTGCGCCGGTAATAGTCGAAGAGTCCGAAGCCGTGGCTGGTGCCGAAAGCCACGAGGTTCCACTCGGAGTGCAGGGTGACAGCGGTGACGGCAGCGGGGGGCACGCATTGCACCAGCACGCTGGGCTGGAAGCCGGGGGCGAAGGGCAGGGGTCCGTTTCTGGGGGCCAGCCGGTCGTGGCCCTTCCAGGTGAAGCCCTCGCGGTCCTGCAGCAGGTCCACGGTGGCCACGCTGACCGCGTGCTCAGACTTCTCATCACTCAGCTCCATCACCAGCACCTGCAGGGGACACACACAAACGGTGGGGACCCCCCCAGGACAGCCACCCCGCTGGAAGCCTGGGGGCTAAACCCCCGGGGGTAGGAGCCCTTCACAGACAGGCACAGGGGTCCATAGGGTCTGAAGCCCCTCCCATGCCACGTCTTCTTGAGGGGGGACCCGAGAAGTGCCCAGCAGCCCCCCCTCTGCCCCCCGTCGCCCTACCTGCCCCGCCGTGCCAGCCACCACCATCTTGGCCGTGTACTTGCAGAGCGCAATCTTCTGCACGCCCAAGCGCGGGTCGTCGCTGTAGGGATCAAAGCAGCCCACCTGCGGGAGGCAGGGAGTTGGGGGGGGCCGGCTGCCTTTATGCAGCTGTGGGGCAGCCCCCTGTACACCCCACGTCCCCCCCACCAGCTGCTGGGTGCTGGCTGCGGCACATGGGCTGCTCTGGGCATCACGCCCAGGAAAGGTCTGTCCCCACGTGTCCCCAGGCTGCCCCCCCACGCTGGGGCAGATCCACGATGGGGCATGGAACAAGCGTCCCTTGTGTCCCCACGGGGCGTCACGCCGCAGCTGTGCCCCGAGCAAGGGGACACGTCCCCGGGATGCAGCCGGGATGGCTCCAGGCAGGTGCATTCTCCGTGCCCGGCTCTGAGCTTGCCCGCCCCAGTGCTGGGGGTGGCAGCAATGTCCCCCCCGCCCTGGGGAGCTCACCTTGCGGAAAGGCGGCCACTCCTCCTCGCCCGCCTGGTTGAGGCTGTCGTTGTGCTCGCAGTCCGTCTGGAAGATGTTGGCGGTGCCCAGCTTGTAGAGGGGCTTCAGGGAGACCCCTGAGGCGTCCCAGAACCGCACTGTGCCATCCTCGTGCCTGGGGGGGGGACAAGGAGGCACCGTTAGCACAGGGGACACCTGCCCAGCTAACAAAAGCCACCTGTGTGCTGGCAGCCTCCGTGCCAGGACAGGGGGGGACAAGGGGGGAACAACGCAGCGGGTGACACACTCCTACCCAGCCACCAAGCTAAACGAGAGGGGGGCAGCTCACCCAACAAGAGTGGCTGGACCCCCCTCCATCATCCCACTCCCCCCCTGCAGGAAGGGACTGTGGATGTGTGTCCTCCCACCCCTTGCCAGCACTTTTCAGGTCCCCCAGATCCCCCTCCTTGCTGCCAGGCCACTCACCCAGTGAGGAGAAGCCCCCTCTGCGTGGGCTCCTGGGCCAGGTTCTTCCCCCCGTCGATGGGCCAAGCCTGGAGGGAGGAATGGAGAGGATGGAGGGAGGGATGGAGAGGATGGAGGGAGGGATGGAGCCCATGCAAAGGGCATGGGAGCAAGCATCACTCCTCTGCCAGCCCACCCTGGGGGACTCAGGGACCCTCCCCTGCCATCTCCATCACTCACAGCAGAGGAGAGCCGGGGGCTCTGCTGCTCGCCGACACCGACGATCCTCTCCCAGAGCTTGAGGGGCACGTTGGAGACGTGGCAGGAGCAGGTGATGGCGGAGGAGTGGAGCGGGGCCAGGTACGGCGCAGGGATAGTGGGCCAGCCTGGTGTCCGCAGGTCGATGGCCACCAGCTCCTCCTCCACCAGCACCACCAGCGCACGGGGGTTCTCAAAGCCTGGGGAGAGGTGGAGAGAGATGGATGCTGGTAGCAGAGACCCCCACCCACCACCACCACCACCTCCCTGGGACACACCTCCCTCGGCCACCCCAGGGCTCTGTACGGTGAAGAAGTCAATGACACGGGATGTGAAGTCGAGGGTGGCCAGGGTCTGGCCCTGCAGCACGCTGACACAGTGCCGGTCACCATAGCTGGCCCGCGGCATCCCCCCGCTGAAGATGATGAAGGGATTCCTGGGGGGGATGAAGGAGCCTCCATCAGACTCTGCAGAGCATCGTCCCCGCAGCCCAGAGCACCCCCCCAGCCCTGTGCCCATCACCAGCCCATCCCGGCTGCTGGGGGTGGGCATGTGCTGGAGCAGCCCCCCCATGCCACAGGGACGTACCCCGAGTCACAGGTCCGCCAGAGGATTTTGCTGATGGCTTTGCACGGGAACGGACCTGAAATGAAAATATCAAACTGGCGGTTACAGCACCAGCACCAGGATGGGGCAATGAGCCCCCCACCCCGCAAAGCCCCCCCATACCGTAGGGGATGGTGGACATGACGGGTTGCTGCGTCCTCTGCCCGGCGCCGCTCACCGCCCACACCATGTACCCGCCGTCGCTGTGGGAGCTGACGATGCTCTTCCCGCTCTGCTCCCAGGCCAGGCTCTCCAGCTGCTGTGGGGACACACGGGGGGCTCAGCATCCAGGATGGGGGGCACACACACGAGGCCACGGCCCTGCCAGCCCCCAGCCACCCCCGGTACCTGGTTCCCCAGGAAGAGGTGCTGGACGGTGCGTGTGCTCTGCTCCCAGAGGACCACCAGCCCCCGGCTGTACCCGATGAGGAGCCGGCTGCTGTCGCGAGGATGCTCCTGGATGGATTCCACCGGTCCCAGCGCCTTCCCGCAGCGGTAGTCATCAGGGACACTGCATGGAGGGGACAACAGGGGAGTCAGGGAGGGCTGGGGGTGGCGGGGAAGGGGCACAGGGCTGGCAGGGCTCACCTCTGCAGGATCTCATCTGGGAAGAGGGTTTTGTCCTCCAGCAGCACCAGGGTGGGCAGGGTGACGAAGTACACCGCACCGCCCTCAGTGCCCAGGCAGGCCACCGTGCACGTGGACGTCGGTAGGACCACCGTCACCCGCGTGATACCAGGGGAGCAGCTGCGGGGGGAGTGGGGGGCTGCGTCAACGCCACACCAGGGGAGTAGCAGAGAGACCCCAAACCTCCCCTGCCCCAACGCCACATCCCTATCCCCACTGGCCCAGGAGGACGAGGACAGGGACAACCTTGGTGCTAACAGCAATTAAAGCCACTAATCACCCTTGTGTCCTGCCAGAACCTATAAAAAGCCCAGGGCTGTGTTGCCCCCCCGCAGCATCCCAGTCGGGATCGGAGGAGTACCCTGCCAGGAAAGCCACCGCCACCAAGGGGACCTTGGTCACCGTCCCGCCTCAAGCAGGGACGGCTGCTCCCACGCACTGTTCCCAGCCGGCAGTGGTATTGCGCCTGGCCGCAGCCCCACAGGGCAGGGGGGAGCAGCTGGGGACCCCCCCTGCCAGGCCAGTACTTAGTGCTGTCGGACCCTGGGCGTCCCGGGAGGGCGAAGCTGCGGGTCTCCTCCAGGTGCGAGCAGCCCTCCTTCTGGCAGACCTCCCAGAGGTGCAGCGTGTTGTCGTCCAGCAGCGAGAGGAGCCAGCCCTGGAGGGGGGGACATGACAGCGGGGTGGGTGGGGGGCCACAGGGGCTGCCAACCAGGCCCCCCAGGGACACCCACCTACCTGGCCAGGGAGGAAGTGCAGTTGGGTGACAGTGGCCGTCTCCTTGTGCAAGCCTGTCAGCTCCACACCCGGTGCACCATATCTGGGGGATTCGTCAAAGAAATAACGAGGGTGGAGCCCCCCACCCCTGGCAAAGCCCTGGACCCCCCAAATTCCACCCAGGTCACGGATCTGCCAGCAGGCACCAGTTTAGCCCCATGGCCCTGGGGACAGCCAGGGCACAGCATCCCTGGCAGCAGCCTCGGAACCACCGTTCCCAGCTGGGATCCACCGAGCACCTCTGACCGGGATGCCCCAGGTCAGGATGCGGCCGGCGCGTGGCTGGGATGGGTGTGCGAGGGCCAGGCCAGCTCCTGCCCTCTGCCACCCCCTCCTTCCTCAGCCGCAGGGCCCCGGCCATGCAGAGGCACCGGCATCCCCGGCAGCAGGGTGGGGTTTGGCATGCGCCGGCACAGCCTCACTCACCCGACTGGTCCCAGCGCCTCCGCCGGCGACGCCGCTCAGCAGGAACCGGGGCAGGACCCGCACGGCAGCTCCAGCATCACACAGAGCACCCCGACCTGGTGTCTCCCCGACAACCCCAGCGAGATGCTTCCCCCAGCCCGGCATCACCGGCACAGGGTCTGGCTACATCTTGGCACACCACGTGCCAGGGGGGTTCTGCTGGCCAGCTGCCACGGTCCTTGTCCCCAGCCATCCCCTGGGTGCCTTGGGCACAGGGAACCAGCCCAGCGGCTCTGCCCGGACCGACAGGCAGGAGCGGTCTGGCAGCGGCAGCAGAGCCGAGCTGGCAAAGCCCAGCAGAAGCTGCCGGGAGGCTGGAGAATGGGGTGTGCGAGGGGCAGGGGGACTCTGGGTGCTATGGGGACAGGGCATGCCACCCATCCTCACTCATCCTGGGGTCCTCCCCCACCCAAAATGATGCCACAGGCTGTCCTCAGGGCAAGTGGCTGGGAACACCGGTGGCACCGTGGTGCGGGTCCCAGCCCAGGGACCCCCAGCTGCCCCAGGAGATGCCCTGGGGGGTGGCAGCCCCTCGATGCCAGGCTGTCTGCAGTCACTCAGCCCAGCTGGGGAGCACCCATGGGTGCCCCCACTAACCAGTAACACCAGTCAGGCCAGCTCCAGCTGCCGCCTCGCCCGGCCCCAGCTTCCCCGGCACCATGAACCTCCAAAAGCATCTTCTCGGCGGCAGCCAGAGCGGGCACAACTGTGTCACCGGGTACCACCTCAAAAATGTCCCCGCAGAGGATGCGCAGGGCACCACAGCCCCCCGTAACAGCAGCTGTACGGTCCCCGGGAGTGTTTGATCCGGGGGGGCTGGAGCTGGCAGCCCACGGTGGGGTGGCTGAGCGGAGCGGCCGGCGACATCGCGGCGGGCTGGCACCGGGATGGCCCCAGCAGAGGGGAGAAAAAAAAAAAAAAAAAAAAAAAAAAA
>WKFP01014809.1:78982-101111 GCA_011057875.1 Pterocles orientalis | reverse complement strand
TTTTCCACCCCCTAACCCAGGACCAGGGCTCAGCACCCGCTGCAGCCCCTCACCCCGGCGCCAGGCTGGCCAGAGGCCCCGCAGCCCCCCAAGGGGTTGATCCAGCAGCCGCCGCGTTGACCCCCCGAAGACGGCACAGCCAAGAGACCCCCAGGAAAAGGGGGGTGACACCGAGGAGCACCCCCCACTTGGGATGCTGCCCAGGCTGGCTGAGCCCCTTTGCTCCTCTGGCATTTTGGGCAAGGCGGGTGTTTCCTCCGGCCCCCCCTCTCCATCCCAGCTGCAGCCCAGCTGGACGGACGGACGCCAGCAGCAGAGCCGGGGGCCGAGGCGCTGCTGGATGGGCCGAGCAGCGGACAGCCACGTCTCCCGGTGTCCCCCGGGATGGGGACAGGCAGGGGGGGTGTGGGGGGGTCCTTACCTCCTGCCTTTGAGGGGGGGGTAAAAGGATACAGCTTGACGGCTCCCGCCTTGGTGCCGATGGCCATCACGCGCAGGGCGGGGTCGTAGGCCAGGGCGCTGGGCTGGCTGGGGAAGCCGTGCTCCACCGTCTGCCGCGGGGACAGGGAGGTCAGAGCCGGGACCCCCCATCCCTGAGCCCCCCAAACCTCCCACAGACCCCTCTCGCCCCCAAAGCACCATCCCACAGCTCCCATCCCACACCAGCCTGCGCTTCATCCCCACGATGGATGGAGGATGCTGCCTTGTCCCCCAGTGCCACCAAAGAGGTGTTTGGGGAGGGGGGACACCACTCCCCACCCCATTTCCACCTGACACCCCAAAACAGACCCAACCCAGCCACACCAAGGAACCGGGGCAGGTCTGAGCTTGCACACGCCCCCCCCAGACGGCACTTTGGGGAAGGGACCCCCACCCAAACTCCCTGCCCGAGGTGCAGATGCCACAGGAGGGGTGAGTGGGACCCCCACCACGACCTCCCCACGGGGGTCCACGGTGCTGGGCGGCAGAACCAGGCGAGCGGGACCCACCAGCGCTGGGGACGTCCCCGCAGGAGCCGTGTGCCGCCCGCGGGCACCTTCCCAAGGAAGTCCCGGCCGTGGCGGCGTGCCCGGGCTCGCCGGCTGGGGAGGGGCTGCCTGCCTGGCAGCAGGGGGACACGGGGGCCACCCGCCACCCCGGCCTGCGGCGAGGGGACCACGGGGCTCCCAGGGGAGCGGCCCTGGGGGCAGCTTGGCTGAGCGGTGATGGCGCGATGGGACGATACGGAGGCGCCGGAGCCAGACTGGCCGGATCCTGACCCGCTCCCTTTGTCTGGGGCGGCTCAGTGCACCCGCCGGCACAGCCACTGTCACCCTCCAGCTCCTGCTCCCCTCCCAAGGGGACGTGCCAACGTCCCCAGCTCACCCAGGATGTCCCAGCCTGGGTGGGGGGGTGACTTCAGTGGATGCCTGTGGGTCCCCATCCCTGTGGCAGGGTCACCCTGAATCCCCCCGGGATGCACGCCACACCGGAGGATGGTGGCAGGAGTGGGGACGGCAGCAGTGTGGGGATATCCCAGTGATGCTGTAGGCACAAGGACCTCAGCAAAGACCCCCCACCCAGCACCCCAAGCCCTGGATGGGGGACCCGTCTCACAGCCCCCCACGCACAGCCCTTCCTCCCGGCCGCATCCGGCTGTGCGGGGCCGGCCAAGGCGCGCTCCCAGCCAAATTACAGCAAATCCCAGGCAGAGCTGGAGCTCGGGAGGAAAAACAACCGTTAATGGGAGGCAGGTGGGATGCCGGCAGCCCCAGCGCCGGGATGGACAGAGGGGGGCTGCTCCCCGGCTCCCCCAGGATGCCCCACCAGGCGCAGACCTCCCTTCTCAAGCAGGATGCGGCCGTGGGACCCTCCTCCCCAAAAAATGGGGGGCTGCAGCTGGGCTGAGCCCCACATCCCAGACGGACCCGTGCGGGCAGCGGCGAGGGTGGGGGGACATGGCGGTGGGGGGACAGTGGGTGGCAGCTGTGACCCCCCCGCCACAGCGCATCCCAACAGCGCCCAGCCCGGCCGCGCTGTGGGGTGGTCAGGGGGTCCCTCCGGGGTACGGATGCTGCCGAAGGACGGAGGGACGCGGGCTAGGCTCAGCTTGGGGACGATGCCGCGTCTTCCTGTCCCCAGGGCCACAGCAGGAGGAGGGTCCCAAGCCCGCAGGGGTCCCGGGACGGGGCACAGCCCGTCGGGACGATGCGCCGAGGGAAGGGTCCCGCAGGGTCCCTTCCCAGTCGTTTGATGAGCCCGGGGGGGGGGGGCTCATCCCGCATGAGGGGGCCGAGCGGGAAACCTCCTCAGTGCCAATGGGGTGGGGGCCAAGTTCTGGGTCTCTGATGCCCCCATCCCCCAGAAACACATCTTTGGGGTGCAAGGGGACCCCCAGCCCCATCGCAACAGCCTTCCCTGCTGACACAGGGGTGCAACCCCCACATCCCACTCCTGGGGGGGCTGGGGAGAGGGGCTGAGCCCCCCCGTGGGGGAGATGAGTTGCAGCCGGAGATGCTCCGGGGCTGGACAGGGTGGGGGGCTGCGGGGCACCCCAAAGCGGCATTGTCAGTGAGGGAGGCTTGGGGGGAGCCACGGGCAGGGGCGGCGCAAGAATGGGGGTGCTGGGGGGTCCCCCAACCCAGCGGGGCTGGGGAAGGGTGACATGGCACCAGCGGGGGGTCACATCCTGCCCCAGGGTGCCCCCCGAGGTGGGGGTGTCCGCTGCACCCCAGGGGAGGAGAGCAGCCCCCCAACCACCCCCCCAGGGACGTATCCCGCACCCGGGGGTCCCGGTACCCACCCGCGGGGGGTGCATCCCCCCCGGGGTACCCCCACAGCCCGCACCCGGGGGTCCCGCCCCGCCGGCACGCCCCCTCCGCGGGCCCAGAGCTGCTCCCCGGGGATGGGGGGGTCTCGGTGAGGGGCTCCCCAACCCCCCCCCCCGGGGGTGCGCCCCGGTCACCGGGGGGGCGGTGCCCTGTGCGCTGCTCCCCTCCCCGGGGGCGGCATCCCGCCCGAGGGTTGCCGGAGCCTGCGCCACCGGGGGGGAGGGCTGCCCGCACCCCGCTCCCGGGGCCCTGCCCGACCCCCCGGTGGCTCCCGGTAACCGCCCCCCCCTCCCCTCCCCGCCTCACCGGGGCCCGCCGCCGCGCCCCCCACCCCGAGCTGTACCTTGCTGAAAGCGAAGAGGTCGTTCCGGAGACGGTCACGCTGCGGGTCGGCGCCCTGCCGCCGGAACCGAAACTTCATCATGGTGGGGCCGGTGGCGGCGCGGTACCGGGCGGGGCGGGCGCGGCCGGTGATCTCGGGGCCGGTACCGGGGACGGACGGTGGCGGTGCCGCTCCCGGTGCGGGCAGTACCGGTCCCGGTGCGGGGCGGTGCCGGTGCAGGTCCCGGTGCCGGTCCCCGGTCCCGTTGCGGGTCCCGGTGCGCGCGCCCCGAGCGCCGAGCCCCGCGCGCCGAGCCCGGGCAGGCACCGCCGCGGCGGGGCGGGGCGTTGCCCTAACAGACAGCTTTCTCCACCAATCAGCTCCCAACCTCACGCACCGCGAGGCGCAAGCCCACCCAATCGCGTTGCGCATGCGTCGCCGCAGGGGGCGATGGGAATTGCAGTTCGTCTCCTCAGGCGCCCTCTGTGGGCGCTTTATTTATTTATGATTTTCCTCCCTCTCCCGTTTTCTTTTCTTTCGGTTTTTCTCTCCGGTTTAGTGGACCCCATCCCCAGGCTGCTTATTCTGGTCATAAAACCTCCACAACCATGCGGCTGGCCTGGATTCAGGGCCTCATCCTGACCCACAGGCCCCACAACCAAGGGGTGCCTCAACGACATGGCGGCACAGCGGCTACCAGGCCCTATGCTGGCAGGGTGCTGAGCAGGGCCCTGCTCAGCACCCTGCCAGCCCTTGCTATTAATATTCAGCTCCCATCCCCAGCTGGTGACCGATTGTTCCCACCCTGGAGCTGGGCTCAGCCATGCCCTGCTCCCCAGTGGCATCAGCACCCTGCCCTGCGCCTGGCTTTGGGGTGAGTCACCTCGGGCAGGGCTTCCCCTCCCTGCTGACTAACCCCAGCCCCAAGGAGATGTCACATTGGGGTGATGCAGACTGCAAGGGGTGGAGAACACTCAGGGTGA
Source organism: Pterocles orientalis (assembly GCA_011057875.1). NCBI lineage: Eukaryota > Metazoa > Chordata > Aves > Pterocliformes > Pteroclidae > Pterocles > Pterocles orientalis. The sequence goes on along the minus strand of WKFP01014809.1, from coordinate 96,996 downwards.
GTGGGGACATTCAACCCGATACCCCCCCAAAACATGGCTTCAGGATAGGCAGAGGGAAGGGGTCTGACCCCATGCATAGCCCCAGGATGGGTGGCGGAGAGGACATCGGCAGACCAGGCAGGAGCTCATTGCTGCTGATGAGGAAGAAGAGGAAGACCACCATGTGAAGCCCCATCCAGCCATCCCTTCTTCTCTCTGCCACCACCCATCCATCCACCACCATCTCCCTGTTGCAGGAAGAAAGCACAGGGCAGTGGGCAAGGAGCTCCATGGGATGCCGACGCATGGGATTCAGCACCCCTGGGGTGTTGGGGCCATCTGAAGAACCAAGCACCACCAAACCTGGGTGGTGGAGGAACTGGAAGGGGACAGTGTCCACATTTCGTCCCCAGGGATGGAGATAGGAAGGAGGAATGCAGAGCGCCCCATCCCTACTTTCTGGGGCAGCACAGGAGGGACAGACACTACGTTTGGCCGCCCCAGCCCCTGGGAGCTAGAGATTCCCTTTATTTAGAAGCAGTTCCCCACACCCTGCAACCCTGTTTCTGCCAGCGGAGAAGCGAGGCACACATCCCAGACAGCGGCATCACCACACAGGCAGGCAGAGAGATGCTTTCTGCTTTTATTTAATTAATGCAGCAATCTATACAAGAAAAAAAAATAATGAAATCATGAAATTTCAAACTCTGACCGTGAAGAACCAAATTCTTCCTAAGAATCAACCAGAATTAAAGGATTCCCCCCATGTCAGACTGTACATAAAATAATCTCTGCCCCATTTACAGCGTTTCACACAGTACTTCTCGTATCTCAAACTTCAGAACTGTACAACTTTGTTACAAACCACGCTTTTTCCTAGGAAAAGCTTACGGAAAAAAATATTGCCACTTTCTTTTTTATTTTTTTTTTAATTTTTATTCATAACAAAACAAAAAAAAAATGAGAATCTTTTAAAAAAAACCACAAAATTAAAGTCAGCCAGAACTTGTAAGTGTGGGCAGGGTTGCGGGAAGGAGCAGAGACACGCTTCTTGGCCAAACATTTCTCCTCACGACCAGGAAAGGGAACACTTTTGGCAGATAAAAGACTATTTGCCGCTGGCAGGGGGCTGAACCCAAGCCCCCCTGAGCCCTCCTCAAAGCACGGCAGCTGTTTCGACCTGTGGGGCTCGGACCACGTAGCAGCGAACACTAGGTACTAACAGTGCTAAAAGCTAACGGCCCAAGCTCTCACCCTGGCAGAAGCTGGCTCATGCCGGTGCCAGCTCACCCTGGAGAGCGGGTTGGCAGCCCTGTGCCCCAGCAACCCCCCAGATCTCTGGGATGAGCCAAGCCTCGGCATTAGCAGCTCCCAAGAATCCCAGCTCTTGCTTAACAGCTGGATGAGAGTTTAGCAGATGTGGAGCCAGATGTGGCAACCCAAGCTCCACTGCTGCAGGCAGCCTGCCTACCAAGCCCTGCCGAGTTCGATCTCTGAGTCTTCTTGAGATACGGGTAACAGTAACCAGCCCAATTCCTCCTGTTCTTTGCAGAAAAGTGGGGACAAACCCCACCAAAACAGGGACAAACGCCATCTTCCTCCCCCTTCCTTAGGAAAGACGGTTCTCATGGTCTGGGCGCGTGGGAGCGTCACACTGGACGTAGCCTTATTCCCAGTTTTGGGCTGAGCAGGTTACACAAAGGACACTGCGGGTGGATGGGGAGGAGGTCGGAGCGCACAACTGGACCAGATGAACACGACAAAGCCGATGGGGTCAGGCCTGTGCATGAGCCTGTCTGGGGAGCAGATGGGGAGAAGTTCTGCCTCTGAACTGGAGCTCACCATCCTCCACCCTCCGCAGCAGACCCACGCCACTGACCTGACCTGAAGCCTGCAGACAGCCCAACACAGCTGGCGACAGAGAACGGGTACGGGCATCATCAGCACTTCTGAGCCACGGTTTTACCAGACAGGTTACAGTAAGGGCTCTAGACATCTGGATCTGCGCGAAAATGTGTCTTCTGGTTTCAAATCAAGGATTCACTTTGATGTTGTTCAGTGCAAAAGAGTTAAAAAACCACGTTATCTACACATATACATCCACATGTATAGAAAATACCTGTACAAGTGGGGAAGATGGCCTGCCTACACACTGGGGACTCCTCACCCAAGAGATGCTACAGGTCAGACTGGCTGCGTCCCACTCTCTCCAAGATGTCAAGCCCGCACCAGTCAGGTTGAAAACCAAGCGCACACAAAAACAGACGGCGGCTGGAGAGTGGCTCTGGCGAGGAGCTCCTCCTGTTCCCCCAGCCACGGCTGCCAGCTCAGACCCACCGCACGGATGCAGGGCACTGGGGAAGGAAGAAGGGGAGAGCTCCCGACCACAGCATGCAGGAATACCGACACAAACCAGGAGAGGATGGACACCTGCACACATACAGACTGCACAAGGACCGGGAGGAGGTGATGGTTGGTACCGGGCTAGAGGTAAGATCTCAGGATGCTTTGCTCAGCCTTCAGTAGAGAGAAAGCCACTGTCCCATGGGAGTCCTGCTCTGGGAAGCAGCCCCACAAAGGCAGGTTGCCTCCAGGTTCATTTTGAGCTGAGACAGCAGGATACCCGTATTGCACAGGTAGGAGTAAAACTGGGAGCTGGTGAGGAGAGCAGGCTGTGCAGAGCCAAGACCTCCAGCAGCGACCACTGCCACCGTCAACGGCACTCGCAGCAGAGCCCGACACTGACGAGGGTGCGGGGCACGGCCAGGATGAATCCAGAGAGACAATTAGAAACTGCCACTGCCAGGCATCCTGCTAGCGGGTCCCTGGCTTGCTGGAGATGTTTATACCAGCTGTAAGGAGGAGAAGGGATGGCTGCTCCCTCCATGTAGTTTTGCTGTCAGGGGAATGCCAAGCTTTCCAAAACAGGGGGTTTGTAGCCAAGAGCCAGCCCGGATTCTTTGCAGAAAGCTGGGAGGGTGAAGAACACCGCTTCAAATGCTGTGTGGTCTGAAAATGGCTTCTTAAAGTTTTCAGAAGCAGCAGAAGCATGAATTTTCTGATCTCTGTGCAGACAAGACAGGTTCCTTCGCAGGCTGGCCACAAGGCTGTGCCGATACCTCCGCATCATCCCAACGGGGCTCTGACCAAGAAAGCAATTGGATAAAGAGAACCAGAGACAGGCACTGGGGGCCTCACCTATGAACCCCCCACAGATCAGCGGTACTGAAGGTGATGATAATTTCCTTTGCACTAATGTGACTGCGAGATCCAGCCTGAGCAGTAACCCCAACAATGGGCAAAGGGCAGGAACTGCAGAAGTCAGCGGTGAAGGAAAAGGACACCGAGACCCAGATGTCAGCAAACGTGCTCGATCACTAAGGAACGGCGCTCCAGGGAACAATACCTGGGTTTTGTTTGGGGGTTTTGTTTTGGTTTTTTTTTTTTACTGGGAGCCCCTCAAGACAGCAGCAAACGGGTTTCAAAATATATTACATCTTTTTATTGCCAAGCGTGCAGATCATGAAGTATGTGGGGACACAACACTAAGAAAAACTACAATTTGAGGGAGGGCAAAGCAGTAAAAATTTAAAAATAAGACTACTCCTTACAACTGCCAACACTTGGGTTCAAAAGAATCAATTGGAGGAAGTTTCTTAAAAGTACAATTCTAAATATGGTGTTGGGCCCCAAACTTTGAAAATGCCAAGGCTTCGGTCTGGGCTAATGCAAACCGGGTGGGGGAAGAAGAGGAAGAAGGCAAACTTTCTAACGCTAAACTCCACGGGGCCAAATTCCTGACTCTTCTCAGTATTTTCTGTAACAATCAGAGAACTCCCAACCCCAGGAACACAGGCAGGAATAAGCCAGGAGGAGGCGGGCAGCCGCTGCAGTGATAGCTGCTGAATCCACTGAACTGGGGCCACCAAACCAGACCCTTGCAGTGTCCCTGCTCCCAGAGCCAGCCTCGGAGGGGACAGACCACAGCCAAGCTGCCCGGCTCCCCCAAGGCCACAGCAGTGCCTGTTCCTGCTCTGACAGAGCGCAGCCGGTCCTTCGGGATGGGATGCTGTGCTGTCTCACTCTTTCCACCTAAGAGGGGCAGGGGGCCAAAAGCCAGCCCCCTGGGCATAGGAGAACAGCTCTGCTTTGGGGAGTCCCGAGGTAAGTGTCCTCACAAGCACAGCATCTCTCCTCTTTGCTATCTCCAGCTCTGGGCAGCAGCATGTACTCAATGCGATCACCCCTCGGCAGCCCTGGGGCTCTGACACAGACCTCGGGTCAATGCTGGGCCAGCCTCAGTGCAGCCAGCCCCATTTCCTCCCTCCTCAACCAAAATATATCCCTGATCAGAGCAGCACTGAGAAACCAGAGCTTCAGTCCATTCTTCTCGGAGAGGGCAGCACAGGGACGCAAGGCTGTAAGTCCACGCTGGCTTGGGAAAAGGGACTGGAAAAGAAACCTACGTCATTTAAAACTGGTACTAAAGTGCAACAAAAGTGTCCTAAACCCTTTGAAATCAATCGCAGTAAGAGGGGTCTGCAAAGCTTCAAACTTCCAGTTACTGCAGGGCACCCTTAAAACAAACCCAACAACAACCAAGTAAAAGCAGACCAAGGAGCCCTTTGGTGAAGCAAAGGAACACAAGGCCACCACAGAGAGTTTCGGCTCCTGGGGCCAAACATCATATTTAGAACATTTGGAAAGGAAGAAAGTTAAAGCAAAAGAACAAAAATACAATTCTTGAATCTTGCGCAATGAAACAGTTAAACTTTTTGGTGTTTTCAAAAGAAATCCCAACAGACAGCCTGGCATAACTTTATCTGCTTCCTAAGGGAGAGATGCCCGTTTGACCCATGACTCAGGACACCATGTGCACTGGACATGTTCCATCCTTACGTATGTCTCCACATTCCTCCATTCATAAAAACAAAACGCTAGATCCTTCCTGTTTACTCTTCAGCCTGAAAGGAAAACCCAAAACTGAAGCTAGATGGAAGATAGCCAGAGGGAGGAGAAAGTTTTCACAGACTGGAGGCCAATCTCGTCAGCTCTGCGAGCCTGGAAAGTGCAATCCTCAGTGTCGCCTCATTTTAACTTTCCTGGCTGGGCTGCTGTCCTCCTCTTCTTCGTCACAGTCCTCCGTGTACTCGTAAGACCTTCGCCAATAGTTCTCAGAGCTGAAGTTGCTCCGTCTCCTATGTTTCGGTAAGAGGACTGAGCGCCTGTTCTCCTCTTTATCCATTTCTAGAATCCGTGGCCTATGGAGAGAGAGAAAGAGGAAGTGAGAGCACATCCAGGACAGGGTTTAGGCATTCCCTTCTGCGGACACTGTCTGCAGTTTCACACACTTTAAGCAATATGACCAACAGTTTCCACATCGCTCACCCCAGAGCCGGAACAGATCACCAAGCTGCACCTCCTGCGGGGAAGCTGAGAACTTGGCTTTCGATGGTGCAAGTCCTTCCTCTTCCCAGGGCAAGTTTTGGTCATTACATCCACTAGGAACACTTCCAAACAGCCCAGTCACCTCTTTTTAAGTGCAGCTTCTGGCCCCAAGAAACATCCCTTGGGAGAGGGGGCTGTCTCTCCCCAGCACAGAGCTGAACTCTTCTTTTAAGCTGCTGGGGTGCTTGTGGTGCAGGATCAAACCACAGCTCCGAACTCCTTCGTCCTCTCACTAGTTCTCTCAAACATTAGCACAGTGCAATCGTTATTTATTTCTGCAAAGCTGTCTCTGTTCTCGCCTATGATCACTTTGTAACAGGACTGGGCTGGTGGGCTGCGCAGACCACTTACTTCATCCTAGGTGGCAAGTGCTGAATTCCTCTAAGAGACACTGCTCATATCCCTGCTATTCACCTGTGTCATACTGGAGTCTTTGAGGCCAAAGGAAGAGAAAAACATGGTTTTTATTCCCATCTGTTGCAGGAGTCTGCGCAACGCCCCCCCGCCCCGATAAGGTCACATCGAGCTGAAAAACAGCTCTCACAGATCTGCAGATTTGTCCTACATGATCACTTCTCTAATCACACATCGGCCCACTGCGTGCTCAGAGGTAAGCTTTCATTAGCAGCCTAGCTGCTCTCATCTGTCTTCCCAGCCCGAGTGCAGGTGAATGAACACCGCTCACAAACAAGCCATCCCCACCCTCCTCCCTCCAGGACAGGTTGAAACACGGGCTGGGACCGCACAGCAGCCGAGCCCCACAACCAAGCCAACTTTTGTTTTTTACATGAGAGAATGCTGTCTCGATCCTCAGGAAGCTTCAGAATTGGAGAATACCAGAAACATTGCACGACAGCTGGCAGACCGGCGATCACTCACGGCTATCAGCATGTTCACACACAGCAAGGTGGTGTTTGAGGGAAGCCTCGCTGCAGCGCTCAAGCTGTTTGAAACCTCAGCGAGGAGCTCCCCTGAAGGTCAGGCTTACACATTCACACAGTCTGGTTACACACAAAAACACATTCACATGCAGCTCTGGAACCCAAACAGGTCTAAGAAGCTTCCCAAGAAGGCTTTCACCTTTCCCAGAGAGCAAAACTTCACCTTCTCTCCCAAGCCTGGTTTCATAATATAGTTTCAGGCAGCTGCACAGGTTGCTTGGCAATAGAGGTCAAAAATAATTAGCTGCAGGGAAACTATTGTTCTGAATGACTGCATTATCAAGAGCCAGCCAAATCTATTGCTTCTTCATTATGCCACTCACAGGATAAACAATGTAAGCTGCTTACAGCCAGAGCTTAGCCTCCGCCAGCCTAGGAGGAACGTACAAGGGACCTCGTTCTGATAAAACAGATCTGCACAACACAGGAAGCAGCCAGGAGGTGCAAATTAGGATGTTTAAGTGTGCTGTGCATCTGGGAACCTCAAACACACACTGACCTAGAGATACTATCCAAAACATGGCTCTTAGGAAAGATCATCCTACCTGTGAGCAGCATCAGGATCTGCTTTGCGATGGGACCGTTTTGGTTTCAGGATCTGGTCCCGGTTGTTTCCCGATAGACGGTCAGAGTTATAACCTGGTGGCAACACAGAGCTACTCAGCGATTTTGTTTCCAATCGAGGTGCATCTATTCTTGTTCTGCAAATATTTAAAGAGAAGAGAATTTGCAAGGAGTTTGTACAGAACCACGAGCACGCTGCAGCAGACGTCTGTCCTAGATGTGCCAAAGCGCAACCCTCAATCCCAGCCGCACAGCTCAGGAAGGGGGTCAGGACTATTACACTCAACAGCAAAACAAGCTGCAGCTTCCTGGTACCTGCAGCTTTGCTGCCTTGGTTAGAGGGACTAGGAAAGCTTAAGGACATGTGTAGTCATGAGGTGAACGTGAACAGTGCTGGGCTCACCACAGTCCCAGTTACGGGACACAGAGTAGAGACTTTAGAGCCCCTGTGAAATCCCAGTGACTCGTCAATAACTCACAGCTCCAGTTAAGCCACCTGGGAGATGTCCTTCGAAATTCATCATCACCTACACCAGTAATAACTGCTTCTATCTGGAAACTCCCGACTGTCTCAAGAGCTCGTGGGGTCAGGCGTTTCTCAGCTTGACTAAGAGGCTGAACGAGTTGAAGTACGAGTCAGGAGAAGGTCTAGTGAACAGAAGCTGCACTGCATCCCCTCCAGTAGCACATACTCAAGCTACACTGGAGAACAAGCCCAGCTCGTCCCAGAGCAGAACTGTCACTGGCCCAGGCACGGCTGTAGCCACGCACACGTGAAGGGAGGCAGCAGAAATGAAAACTCGACGGCACAGCGTCTAATCACAGCTCTATCACCGTCTCCAAGCACAGCACAGGTACCAGTCTCAACTTACAAGCACTGCTGAAGTCTATTGCAAAACACGGGCTGAATCTAAGAATGGACAAAACACACTAAAGGCAGTACTGGTGCTCCAGAGCTGCCGGTTTCAGGAGGATCCAAGCCACTTCCCAGAAGGAAAGGCATCCTGATATTGCTGCTGCAGCCTTGGGATTAGGGGTGAGTACAGAAGGGGTGTGGGTGAAATAAAGGGGAGAATCACTGCTGGCTCTAGTGACGAACTTTAGCTCCTGAGGGAGGTTTCCACAAGAGAATCCCAAGCTAAACTCCCACCAGGAATCACATCCAGTTGCCAAGCTTCCTCTCCACCATCAGGGAGAGCCTCTCCAGTCAACCAGGGCAATGCCAGGCTGGCACATACAAAGCTGGGCACGGCAGCCCACGCCTGCCCGGCATGCCAGAAACAAGGAACACCTCCGCAGGCAGCTGCCAGGCTGGAGCCAGCACTGGTCCACACCGCTGTTGTCCTGAGCTGTTCCTGGCTCCAGGACTGGACCCAGTCCAGCCACAACACCAAAGGCATTGTGGATCCTGCCCCGGACAAGTTAGGTGGTTTAAATACCTGACAAATACAACAGCAACGACAGGCCTGCAATTAAAACAAACAAACCACCAAATATACAGGAAGGGCAAGGGAACACCACCCACGGCCTCTCCGTCCACAGAGCAACGCAGGTACGAGCTGCGGGAGCAGGTACGAGGAGAGGCTATACTGAAACGGAGAGCAAACTACAACCAAAGTTCCAGTTAAACAGAAAAACTCCCCGATGTAACTGCTTACAAACAGCAGCATAAGCCCTCTACAATGACTTGCAAGACCCGCTTCGCTAGTTCTCATTTCTATCTCCAATCTCTTTCAGCACCTCATGAAATTAGGAGCATCATTCCTCCCCCCTAAAGCCTCTTGCTCAAACCACTTCCAAACCTTGCTGGCTCCCCGCAGCCCTGCGTGTCGATACGCAGGAAACCCTGTAAATATCATCACACTACAGCGCCGAAGTGTTTATGACCTACTTGGTAACCACGCTGCTCTCCAGCATTCTGCAAAACCCAGCCACTCCTCCAGCTCGTGCAGCTTTGTTCTCCTGACGCTGCCAGCAAAAACCGTCTCTAGAACCACGCGCTCGGCGTAGAGGCAAGAGCAGATCCAGACTCAAATGTCTGGGGCCCAGCAGGCTCTGGCAGCCAATTCAGAGCCAAATATCCCAGCTCCTAGCTGCAGCAAAGTTTACACCGCTCCATGTCCCAACTGATTCGATCCTGCTGGAAAGCTCAGGGTTGATTCTCACCAGGAAGATGAGGAAGAGGAGTTTTACGAGGCTACTGGCTGCTCTCTCATGCTAGCAGGCTACCAGCGGAAGGAGCCATTTTCCTGGTTGCATAACACACTATTTCAGAACAGCACAAAGTCGCATGATCCGGGACTAGGGAACAACGGCATTTGCTGCAGCAATACATGTCATGGTGATGCGAGCGCAGACAAAGGTCACTGCAGCCCTGCTGTGCATGCATGCGTGCACGCGGGACTCTGCAAGGAGACGGCCGCCGTCACAAGGGATAAACAGCAATTAATAAGCTCTATTTGGCAGCAACCGGAGCACGCTCTTTGGCAAACGGGCAATTGCCATGTATTCACCAGGGCTGCTAAACTCTACGGAGATTACACAAAAATAATTACTGGGGGGGGGGTTTCCACTTTGCTCAAGAGAAAAAAAAAATCCTGTTGTGGTTTCATTCAGCCTGCCAGTCAAATCAGCCCATGGCTGTCTGCGTGTGACCGGGCAGAGACACTTCTGCTCTAACGCTAAGTGAACCAGGCCCCTAAAATCAGGGAAAGACAGAAGGGTGGCTAAGCAAACACAGCCAACATGGCTCTGCCAGGAGCTAACGGGCCTTGTCTGCTCCGCAGTGCTGCATCGGGTCAGCCAGGCACAGCTCAGCCAGCCAGGCGCTTGCCTGGTTGCATGTTGGGGACAGTCGGGCTAGACTGAAATAACACCCCTAGCTCACAGAGGCTGGCGAAAGCATGAGGTAAAGCCAGTTTAAACATGTACGTTAGACATCTGTACCAGTTCGGGCAGCTTGAGCTTCTTTAGCCAAATCTCTCTTTTCTAGGGAACTGCTCCATAGGCTAGGAGAGGCGGCAGCTCTATCCCAAAGCCCAACGAAAAACAGCTACAGGGTGTGGAGATGCCTTCCGCTGGATGCCTTCCTTCGGCAGCACTCATGCTGCTTTTCGCTGGCTGCAGTAACAAACAACGTGAACCTAACAGCCTTTTGGTCCTTACCACAACCCTCTCGCCTTAAACCCCACGTGGCAACAACCAGCTATCAGGCGGTTTGGTTCTAATCATTCTTTCATCCCACACTATCAGCTGCCGCATCTCATCCTGCCTCCTCGGGTCTGTCCTGATTTTGCCTGGCTAACGCCTCAGGGCTGCTGTTTTTTCCTGCCTTCATTTCACGGGTCTCTCTAACCAGATGTCCAACTCTGCTCTGCTGGCTTTATGCCATATCTTCACAAGGTTGCTAGACTTGTTTTGAAATAAACTAAGCTGTCCAAAGGCTCTGCAAGTCTCCAGCTAGACCCCTTCCCTGCTAGTCTCATGCCAGCCTGCAGCCCTGTCTCATGCCCGTGCTTTCATTTGGATTTACAATACTCAAACCATGTGTGTTTTCACGGCAAAAAGATTTCTGGACAGTGGGATTCCTGCCAACACCTTCTAAGGCACAATCAACATGGGTCAACATGGGGCAGTCACAGTTTTTGGTCTCGTAGTAGAAGGAACTGATGAGAGAGGACATTTCCAGGCACAAAAAAAGGTCATGCTGCGGAGTTTGCAGTGGAGTTGCTTTGGGGCTTTTTTTTTTTTCCTTCCCCTCTTTTCTGAAGAGCTCAGGAACAGACACTGGCTGATGAAATGCCATCAGCTGACCGGGACAGCATGTCTTCTAGAACAGGAAGCGTGCCATGCAGCTTACAGAGCCTGGCTTCCCAGCACCGACTTGAAGGACAAGCTCTGTAAACTGATCGCTAAATTCACCGCATCCGTTTCGCTTTGAAGCCAGCGTCTTCCTCCCTCTCCCCAGGAAATGAAAGCCATGCTACCAAGAACACTGTATCTGCTTTACAGGAGATTCTTGACCGTACGCATCGCCTCCAAAGGACCATCCAGGTAACTCTCACGCACATGGGTATCATCTGATCAGACACCTGAACACACAGTCCAAAACAAGAGAGTTGGAAATCCCAGCTGTTGGGAGCGAGGCAGCCAACGAAAGCCACGTCCTCAGACACGAACAGAACTTGCAAACCCCAGCGTTACAACAAAGTACTGCTGTGCGGACACAAGCAGCGATCAACTCTGCAGCAACACGTGCCATCTACTTCCACCGGCGATGTGATGGGTCACGCAAGACACAAGCGAGCATCAGAGTGATATCTAATCAAGAGGTAAGATCGAGCCAGCAAATTAATCAGCAAGGCAGTTTTAAAGTGTTTCTTTAAAAGCACTTCAGGAAACATCATGACACCACGTTCAAGTTTATCTTACTGTCCAGAGGGCTTCAACACTTACTTTCGAAGGATGATGACAGCTCTTCTCTCCTTGATGTCCTGTGGTCGAATACAGTGTGTAATTTCATCGGCTGCATACCCACTGACAACAAAAACAGAAAGCTGCTGTGAGAAAGATGACATGCAGGAGCAGAAAGCAGATGCCAGCCTCAACAACTCAGTTTGGCCAATCATTTACAAATTTCTACCAGGAATTCCTCCTCTAAACACCATTCCCCAGGCACACGGGAGCTAGACTTACAGGAAGGAGGAAACATCAGGAAAGAGTTGGGGTGTGCAGCCTGTAGAAAAGAAGGCTCCAGGAAGACCTTACAGCACCTTCCAGCGCTGAAAGGGGGCTACAGGAGAGATGGGGGGGCTCTGGATCAGGGGTGTAGGGATAGGACAAGGGGGAACGGTTATAAGCTGAAAGAGGGGAGATTGAGATGAGATATTGGGAAGAAATGTTTCCCTGTGTGGGGGTGAGGCAGTGGCCCAGGTTGCCCAGAGAAGCTGTGGATGCCCCATCCCTGGAGGGGTTCAAGGCCAGGCTGGATGAGGCTTTGGGCAACCTGGGCTAGTGGGAGGGGTCCCTGCCCATGGCAGGGGGTGGCGCTGGATGGGCTTTAAGGTCCCTTCCACCCCAAACCCTTCTGTGATTCTATGCAACGGCTGGCAAGGACAGGAAGACCTCTGAAAGGACTCAGGTGAAGGCTGCTGACACCGCCCAAAGCCAGCACACCCCCACACTAGGTTAACCTGAAGCAGAAGTCTCTGAGCCCACTCTCCCCACAAGGCTTTACTGCGAAGCTGCTGCCATTTGGCCCTCCAGGAGCCCATCCGGGGTCACGGGCTTGCAGGTTATTCAGGACACTCAGAGCAGAGAACGGATCACGTGCACACGTGTCTTCTCTGGGGACGGGACCGAGTTTCCTTTATCTGGTTAGATAACCCACCCACTCACCGAGAAACGCGCGCCTCTCAAAGATGGATTTACTGCTTTGAGAAGTGACTTAAGAGTCTAAACCCTGATCAGTTAAAACAGGGGTGATGTCCACTCCTCCATCCTCCCCGGCACTGCAGAGCTAGGCAGCGTTACGCGAAGGGGCTTGTAATGGTGCTCTATTGTGTTCCAGCAATCTCTGCATCAAGCTCCAGAGAATTCATTAATATCACCCACGGTGACATTCAACTCGGCACATCCTCAGCAACACCCTGAACATGAGGAAAAGGTCTGCTTCGAGACCTGCGCTCTCCCCGCCATGAGATGTCAGTCTGGCCGCTTGTTCTCACCCCCGAGGCAGGAACCCACTTTCTGGCACGCTTTCCGAGCGGTGCCAGGCAGAGCTCATGGTCCCAGCTGCACATGGTGTCCCAGGAGCAACAAAGCAACCCAGTACCCCTGCCCGAGGCCCTAACAGGACCCACCAGTCTGCCCCAGTGCCATGCTGGCGTGGGAGAACTCAGCTTACACCATACAACATGTAGGGATGGTGTCTCTCTGCAGGGCCCTCCAGCAAAGGGGTTCGCACAGGCGGAGAAATGGAAGAACAAGATAATTTGGTTGCTTAGCGCTTGGTCTGCTTTGTGCCAGCATGAACTTCTCACCCGCTGCCCAGCCGTGCTGCATCGTGATGATGGGAGAAGGGGCAGACGTTAGAACAGAACACTCGTAGCGATATCGAGGGTTTACCCGGAGATTTCTCGCCCAGAGACCAAACCCAAAGCACGAGGCAAGAGGTAACTTGGGAAGAAAAGCCCTAAACTGCTGCCCATGAGAACACACCAGCATCACGCGTCCAGCCTGGAGCTTCTCCTGGATGAACACAGGGAGGTGCAGATGCCATCCACACACTCCCCAGCTAACACCCCACCTCCTACCTAACCTCTCATATTCTATCCCCCCAAATTCCTCCTCGAGACTTTTTTTCAGCTCCAGAAGAGCTGCGGCCGAGCTACAACATAACTGATACACATGGAGATGAAAGCAGAATTTTTTTGTACAAACATCACCAGAAAGGAGGCCCTGAAGTTCCGCAGAGTCTCTAACGAGAAAATATTTCTCGGGGTTGATGACAGCCAGGCCAGCTCCGAGGCAGAGGGACCTCACACACCAGCCCACCGCAGGGTTTGAGCAGCTCACGGCTTTACTTGTGGTTCAGGAAAGCTGCTGCCACAAATCACGGATGTGACAGCGACCAGTTCGAGCAGAGCTTGAACAAATCTATTTGCCTCATCACCCCTGGCACATGCAGAACTTCCTCTGCACCAACGGTCTGTTTGGATGGATCAGACTTTTCTGGAAAAGCACCTCATGCAGGCAGCTGCGGAGAGATTCCTCCAGCTGGGAAGAAAGCAGGTTCATCCTCCAGAGACTCCAGCCAGCTCCGATTATGCTACCATCAGGAATGCCTCAAGACAACGGGAGAGACAAACATCACGATGTTTCCACCGCTATTACAAACAGCGGGGAGACAACCTGGAGCGCTCACCATCTGCAAAGGGAAGCCCGTATGGCATACGAGCTCTCAGAACCTACAAAATGTTACCTTTGGTCACATTTTGGTTACCTTTGGTTACCTTTGTTACTGTGCTATTTCCAACCACAGTGCCAAGATGCTACACCCGGCAGTTACACAAAAGCCGTCTGGGTGCCAAGATTTGCCACCTACGATGGTGGCATGGCGCAGGGGTCTGGCTGGGACCCCCCCACCCCAACTGGCTCTGCACCTCCCCAGCTCCCTCCCTTTTTTCCAGCCTAAGAATTTATCCAGGCACGTGTTCCCCAGATGAACGGGCAAATTCCTCCCTCTCCTCCCCACTGCTTCTCTCGATTGATGCTTATCAAATTCTTTTTTTTTTTTAAAACAGAAAACCCACAAATGCAGTCCAGCCAGCAGCCCCCCAGCGGGCAGCTGACGGCTCAAAGGACTGAAATCCAACTTAATTCTGACTGCTTGAGAAGAGCAGCACAGCCCGAGGCACTGCTGCCGCTTCCTCTCGGTCTGGCTGGCAGCAGGACTGACCTGCAGGAGCACCCGCTTCCTGGGGCCGCAGGAGAAGAGCGGACAGGAGAAGGTCATCTTCTAGACGTCAAAACCTACAAGGGCAAATCTTCACCGCAGATGCCAAAGGAGAGGAAAAAGCGCCTCGCTGGAAGAGCAGAGGGCTCATCCGTGGGTTGCGGGGTGGCTCAGCCTCTGTCCTGCTGGCAGAGACCTACGGGAGAACCTCCCACCCACCTTTCAAACACTGACACGACGACATCTTGAGATCGGAATACTTTCCAGCGAGTTTGAGGAGGGTTCAGTGTTTGCAAACACCACAGCCTGCCCCAGGGTATGTAAATAAAGTCAAGGGAGGGATGGGGGGAAGGCCCCTCTGCAGACTCCCTGCAGGCTAGGTGGCTACAAAATCGGGAGAATTTGGAACAGGCTGCTGAGAGCAGGAACAGGACATGGGCGACCTGGGGAGAGCCAGAGAACGATGTGGGGGCAAAAAGAGAGATCCGACAGCTTTCTTTAGATCCTCAGGATTTCCACATGGTAACCAAACACACGCAGCTCCCCTGGCTTCCCCAGAAAGGCAGCACGCCAGCAGCAGCCACTGACCCAGCAATATTCAAATCGCAGCCGTTACAAGCGTGCCATTTCTATCTGCGCTGGTTCCCTATCTCCAGGGCAACTGCCTGCAGCAACTGTTTACCGAGAGGAGAAAAAGCCAAGTTTGGGGAGTTGACTTAAACACGACCAAGGGCTGGATTTCGGAAATACACCCCTGAGAGCCTACCAACGGTCTGCACCCCTCCCTGCTCCTCCCAAATCGCTGGGGTTAGAGGGGAGAGGAGGAGATCTGCACGGATCTGCATCCGGCCAGGATCATATCATCACAGAACAATCACTCTGGCAAAATCTCTCTTAAGTGAGTGCTAAGTATCTGCTAACTGCTGTACCAAAATTGAAATAATCCCGGTTTTACAGTCTATTATTTACTGGAAAGCAGAACATCTAACTGCGGATCAAGCTAGTGAGTGCCTGCGGTGGATCGGTCAGAAGGCAACCTTTCTGTTTGGGGGGAAAAAATATCTTAGTTTGATTTTACAATTACTCCAACCGCGTTAATAAATCCATCACGGCACGCAGGTAACGCCAGCCAACAACCCAAACGCACAGGACTGGGAGACACCCCGCTCCAATTCTGGGAGCCCTGAGCCAGGCGCCTCTTCCCAGCAGTTTTTGGGGGAAGAACAAGGGTCTGGGACAAGAAAACATCATTCTCTGGTCTTGCAGCAGAGAAAAGCACCTCTCCTTCCTCCTGCATCCCTCTGCCGCAAAATCCTGATCCTCCTTCAGGCGTAAGGCCAGGAGAGCTTTCCTGGTGGCTTTGACTGAAAGAGTTCGGGCTGACCCTGCACTAGCGGCTCTGCCAGCATGCTTCTAAGCAAGAAAAAACTCTCACTTTCCTTAAACTAATAATAAAAAAATAAGACTTCTGGCTGTGAAAGGAAGGACAACTATTTACTCCAAGTCCCCCGGGGAAAGGCAGCACAGGGATTCATATCACCAGCAGGAAAATTCGGATAGAAAGTTTCCCTCCTCGTGTTCAAGAGGAGAACCCGTCAGCCTCCATCCCCAGGGACAGGAATTGCTCTGCGGTGAAAGGACATGTGGCAGGATGGGGTCCCTTGGTCCCACATCACAGAATCACCCTGACCTCTGCTCCCCTCCTTGCCCCAGTCAATCCACCAGAGAACAAGAAAATGTCCTCAGCGCCGTCCCCACTTCCGTCTGCAGCCTCCCTCATCCCTCGCTAATCCGCAGAAGTTACCTAACGCAGGGGGTACGGCGAGGATTAGTTAATGTTTGTGCAGCTTTTCCGAGATAAAAGCTACGCGAGATCTCAGCATTTATTATTGATGCACTAGTCAACGGTGCGAGGCTGTGTGTATGTTGGGGGGGGAAGAAATTCCTTCCCGAACCCTGCAGCGATCACTTTACAGCCAAAGCAGGAGATTGTGTTACAGCCTAGGAGCCCTGAAAACCAGCCTGGACCTTCCCCAGTCCAAAAAAAAAACACCAAACCCCAAACGACGATACAGCTGGTAACTCAGAGCACTGCTGGCAGCGCAGGTGATCCCTGCTCCGGGCTGGGAGCACCCTGACCTTCAGGACACGAGGGACGGGTGCTCTCTGAGTTGGGCAGCCCCGGGCGTGGGGCTTTGAGCTGCTCTCCCCAAGATCCAGACACCGGTGGGTCCGTACGGCCCAGCCTGCGCCGACCCTGCCCATCCCCTCGCCTGCCTGCTCTGCCCGCCCGGCATGTCACGGGAGGCAGCGGCGATTAGGAAGCAGGCGTTTCCCAGTGCCAATCCCAGCTTTACCACCGCCCGGCTGCGTGACCTTGGGCAGGTCATTTCACCTCCACAGCCCTTTCCCCGCTAGCAAGAACACGCATCGAGTCCCTTCTGGTGCCAGCGACCCGCCGCGCTTCCAAGTGACAGTCCCACGGGGCTCTGTGCTCCGTGCTCCCCACTAGCGTTGGGCAGGGGAGGGTTGAGTGTTCCCAGTTTAGGGACTGGGAAGATGAGGCCGTTGACACCTCTTCTCCACGCTTAAGGTCAGGTCGGGGAGGCACCGGCCAAGCTAAGAATAGACCCAGGAGCCCCGTCCCAACCAGCTGCTCCGCTCTTGGGCATAGGATCCATTTTGTGTCTCGATGTGTTATTTTAACCGTTTACGGGAACGACTGCAAAGCTCGGCTCCGCAAGCAGCCACGCTCCCGCCAGGGCTCGCCTCGAGCCCTGCAGAGAGGACAACCCCCCAAAAATCAATCACCTCCCCAAATTCCCCTCCACCACAGCAGCAGGACCCCCCCAGATCCTTCCTTCACCCCAGCGAGAACCTCCACGCCTACACAAGGGTGAGAGCAAGCCCCAGCCGCCGCCGGGCTGTGCATCCGCGTGCCTCGTGATTAGCGTTACACAACCGAGCCCCGGCACGTTAGTGGAGGCCCGGGCACCACGGGCGAGTTACCTGAGCACCGTGACGCTTCCCCTCTTCACCGGCAGGAAGAGAACGGGCTCCGAGACCCTGATGGGTTTGAACTGGAATTTACACCCGAAGCAGAGCGCCGAGTCGCTGAAGAAGGAGACGGAGACGATGGGCCTCTCAAAGATATGGATGGGGTCCACGTGGGAGACAATGCAGCCCCCCGGCTGGTAGTCGTTGATGACGGCACTGTTCACAAAACCCTCGGGAATCACCCGGTGCTCCACCAGCTTCCTGATCACCAGGTCGTGCACCCACTCGGGGATGGCGTCCACCTCCCCCCGCGGGTACAGGCGCTCCTGCCCGGGGCCTCGTCTCTGCAGCTGAGACCCGTAGGTGTAGCCCTCCCCGAAAAAATATTTGTTCCGCAGCGGCGCCCGATCGACCGTGTGCTCCTTGTAGAGCCCCTTCTCCGCCCGGGACACCACATCCTCGATGCGAGCTTCGATCTTGGCGCACTCCTCGGCGCTGAAGAGGCGAAGCTGCCGGATGCCACTTTTCACTTTCCGAGCTTCTTCCTCCTCCTTCTGCTCCTCGTAGTCGCTGGGCTCCGAACCGGAATCCTCCTGGTGCCGCCGTTTACGATCGTAGGGGGGGGGCTC
>WKFP01014809.1:61431-72336 GCA_011057875.1 Pterocles orientalis | reverse complement strand
CAGACCCCCCCCCACCTTCCTGAGCTCTGTGATGAAGTGGTCGACCATGGCCTTGACCTGGGGGGCTTTGGGGGAGAAGAGGATGAGCTTCTCGCTGCTCAGGTTGAACTCCAGCATGTTCCTGGACGGGGTGGTCACGAAGAGCACGTCGGCATAGCTGGGGCAGGGCGAGGGGAGGCTGAGACATGTCCATGGGGACACCCAGCCCACCCTGACCCCCCCACCCCGGGCTCCTCGCCCCTACCTGTACGCCCGCAGCACCCGCAGCTGCTCCCCGGGGACGTTGGTGCCCTTCACCAGCCGCAGCAGCTTGACGCCGGCGTGGGACACGGCCAGGATCTGCACGCCCGTCCCCACGCTGCCCTGTGGATGCTGCCTTAGCTGGGGGGCACGGGGCTGTGGGACCCCCCATCACTGACCCACCCCACTGCTGGACCCTCACCGTGGCGGGGAAGAGGCGTGAGAAGTACACCTCGCAGCCATCGCGGGCGGCGGCGATGATCTCCCGCTTGACGCTCTCGGTGGCCACGGGGCTGAAGGAATCCAGCTTGTTTTGTGCTGCGGGGAGAAATAACACCCCCATAAGTGTCCCCCTCGCTTCCCAGGGAGGATCCGGACACAGGGTTCAAGGTGAGAGCAGGGATGCTCATCCCCATCCCCAGCCTGGCAGGATCATGATGGAGGGACAGATCCAACCCCCCCAGGGCACCCCATAAGGCAGCAAACCGGGCTGAGACCTGACACAACTCGTGACTTTGTTGAGCCTGAAATCACAGAGATTTTGTGGTGTTTGGGTACAAAACCATCGCGACTTTAAACAGAACTGGCAGTGGCTTGGAGATGCCCAGGAGATGAGGATGGGCACCGGAGTGGCTGGGTGTGAGACCCCAGGTTTGGACCCCCCCAGATGTCACCCCCCCGACCCAGGAGCAGCGAGATGTGGGGTGCGGGCGAGCGGTACCGAAGAGGGATTTCAAGCGGAGCCTCTCCTCCTGGCTGATGCGAATGCAGGTGTCGGAGAGCGTGTCGTGGAAGATCTGGAGAAGGGTGTGAGCTCTGTGCCCCCAGCCCCGCTGCCCTGCACACCCCCCCGGCTCAGGGCAGCCGAGGCGAGGGGATACCCCAGCTCCCAGGGGACCCCGGGGGGGTTTTGGGGCCAGCTCGGTGCCTGACCTGCCGGAAGATGAGGTCGAGCAGCAGCGGGTTGTTGATGCTGTCTTTGGGGTAGAAAACCTGCCGGGAGGGAGAGCAGCGCGGCATCGCCCACCACGCAGGGCCGTGGCGTGGAGCCCCCTTTATCCCCTGCTTGGGGACCCCAGCCCGTCCCTGTGCCCCCCACCCCGCACCTCCTTGCGGATGTAGATTTTCCAGGGCACGTTGTGGTAGGTGTAGAAGTCGTCGCTGCAGCTGCGGTGCAGCTGGGTCTGGACCTGCTGAGCCTCGGACGGGAGCTCCCGTGAGACGAACACTGTGGAGGGACGGAAAAACCTGCACGTCCCCGGGGGGCCACCAACAGCCCCCCTCCAACCGGGGAAACCAAGGCACAGAGCCAGCTGTGGGGCTGGGAGGGTTTAGCCCAGAACGGTGGTTATCCCATGGAGCTGGACCGGCACCCACAGTGTCATGCATCACCCAGGGCCATCGGGGAGGACAGGGTGCCCCACTCCACCCTGACCCCCCCCAGTTCCCGGCTCTGCCATACCTGGGGGCTGGGGGGCTGCCGGACACCCCGCCGGTGCTCGCAGTGGGTACCTGCCGCTGGGGACCGGCTTCACCGTGGCCACCACCTCCTTGGGTGGCTGCGAGGCAGAGGGTGGGCTGTGGTCAGTGGAGGAGTCCCCCAGCGTGGCGTGGGGGACATGGGGGTGGCCGCATCCCTACCACAGCCGCTGGCACCCGGGCTGCCGAGAGCTGCTCCTTCAGGATCTGCATGGCTTCCTCGTGGGGGTCCTGCTTCTTCCCAAAGAGCTTGCTGCGGAGACAGCACCCCACATCACTAGCACCCCAGCATCGCCTGCACCACAGCATTGCCTGAACCCCAGTATTGCCTGTACCCCAGCATCGCCTGCACCACAGCATTGCCTGCACCCCAGTATTGCCTGTACCTCAGCATCAGCTGTACCCCAGCATCAGCTGTACCCCAGCATCACCTGTGCCCCGGCATCACGTGTACCCCAGCATCACCTGCAACCCAACATCGCCTGCACCCCAGCATTGCCTGTACCCCAGCATCAGCTGTACCCCAGCATCGCCTGTACTTTGGCATCACCTGCACCCCAGTATCACCTGTGCCCCAGCATCACCTGTACCTGGTGTCACTTGCACCCCGACGTCACCTGGACCACAGCATCATCTAGACCCTGACATTGCCTACACCCCAATGTTGCCTCTACCCCAGCATCACCTGCACCCTGGCATTGCCTGTACCCCCAGCACCGCCTGTACCTCAACATCATCTGAACCCCAGCATCACCTGCACCCCACCCCAGCCCAGCATCGCCTGCACCCTGGCATTATGTGCACCCCAGCATCTCCTGCATCCTGGCATCAGGTCTGGCACACACCCCCACAGACAGAATCCCGGGGCTGGGTGGGGGGCCGGGGGTACCTGGGGGGCTGGGTGCGGCGCGGGGCCGGCTGGCACTGCCGGATGATGTTGCGGATGTCGTGCGTGGGCCGCGGGAAATGCTCCGAGTTGAGCCGCGAATGCTGCACCAGCTCCCCCGGCCACCGCCGGCCCACGGGTGCTGCGGGGACAAGCGGGTGGCTTGGGGGGGGCCTGAGCATCGCCCCTGCACCTGGGGCCAGGCTCGGTGCCATGACCCCCCATTGCCACCCCATTATACTGGGACAACTTACCGGCTTTCTGCAGGTAGGGCCGGGGCTGGGGGGTGCGGGCTGGTGTCCCCTCCGCTGCTCTGCCCTGTAAGGGACACTGTGACATGAGCATCTGCCACCCCCCAGGTGCCCCCATTTCCAGGGAGCTGCCTGGAAGAACTGCCGGGAGACCCCTCCCAGCCCTGCCCCACTGACCGGGGGTCCGGGCGGTTGGTTGGCATCTGCCCAGCGCTGCGGGGACGGGGCTGGCTCCGCGCCTGCGGTGACAAAGGAGGAGAGCTCACCTGGGGGGTTCTGCAGCCCCAAATCGGCGCCGTGGGGCACCGGGCTGTCCCCCACACCCTGGATCCAGTGGGGAAACTGAGGCAGGGAGCTGGGTCGGGGTGCAGGAGGGCTCGGGGGGCTCACCCCTGGGCTGGCGCATCTCCGCGGGTATTGGGGGGCTGGTCTGCTTGGCATCACCGCCGCTCTCCCCCCCTCCTGTGCCACCTCCTCCCTTCATCCTCTGTGTGATGGCAGCCGCCTTCTCCAGCTCCTGGGGGGCAGGCGTCAGGGGAGGGGGGCCAAGCCACCTGCACCCTCAAAGTGCTGCACCCCCTCTTCCTCGGGCAGGGGGACCCCCCCGCTCACCCCATTGCCGTAGGACAGCACGGGGTCGAAGAGGCTGTCCAGGTACCGGTCCAGACCCTTCTGGCTGCGGGGCTCCCCGAAATCCCCATCTGCGGGGGGACGAGGAGGGATGAGCTGGTGGTGGCAGGGATGCACCAGCATGGGGGGGTTCAGTTCACTGGCACGGCCCCACCAGCAGCTCCAGGGGGCTGGGGGGGGTGATGCCCTACCATTGGGGTGGTACCCCTCCGTGGAGGGCAGCGTGGGGGCTTTTGTGGATGGGGGAGGTGGCACTTCATTCAAATCCAAGCCCTGTCCCAGCATCCTGCAGAGGGGGAGGATGGGCTCATTGTGTTCCCCATCTTGGGGCTCAGACCCCCACCTCTGCCGGCACCCATCCAGCCCAGTGCCGGCATTTCCCCGCCAGCCCCATGACGGGGGACCTGTCCCTGCCCGGTACCTACACCCGGCTGTCCCCGCCGCGGCTCTCGGCCCCCTCCCATGCGACGAGGAAGCAGGACTTCTGTTTGGGGAACCCCCGCAGCAGCTCGAGGTCAGAGATGAGGTCCAGGACGTAGTCGTGGCCAGCCAGCTCGGCCCACTGGCCACCCACCTTCATGGCCACGGACCAGCCACGCCAGCCCTCCGCCAGCCCCCTGCCAACAGCGAGACACTGGGGATGGGGACAGGCTGCCAGCAGTGTCCCAGCTCTTGGGGACACCCTGCCCACGAGCTGGGCATGGGGACAGGCTGCCAGCGGTGTCCCAGCTCCTTAGGGACACCCTACTCATTAGCTGGGCATGGGGACAGGCTGCCAGCAGTGCCCCAGCTCCTTGGGGACACCCAGCCTACAAGCTGGGCATGGGGACAGGCTGCCAGTGGTGCCTCAGCTCCTTGGGCAGCTGGGCGTCCTGGCTCCCAAATCCTGGGGTCACCCAAAATGTCCCCGGGGTGACACTGTGCCCTGTGCTCGCCCCACTGGGAGAGGGGTGCTGGTCTGGTGGGTACCTGTGCTTCAGGACGTCCCCTGCCAAGTCCTCGCCCGTGCTCCAGGAGTGGATGGGGCAGGAGAACTGGTCACCTGGGGGGGGGAAGGGTGGTGAGTGGGTCCCACCGATCCCTTCCTGCCTGTGACGGTGGCAGGGTGGTGAAGCCGGGACCAACCCCGGCTGCCGCCGTGCCCCCAGCCCCACACCACCCTGTACCGTTGAAGCAGTGGAGGTCCAGCGCCATGCTGGCTTGCTGCCGGTTCGCCGTCCACTCCAGCAGTGAGGGCGGGTAGGCGCGGGCGGCCGCAGCACCCAGCTGGGACCGTGCCATGGCGTGCATCAGCTTGCGCTGGCACACCGGCTTGTAGCCGGCAAAGGCGTAGTCGGAGACAAACCTGCGGGGAAGGGAGGATGCTGCAGGAGGCACCTGGGCAGTGTCCCCAGGAATGTGCGCCAGGCTGGCCCCGGGGACCGTGAGGGGACTAAGAGCATCCCCAGCAGGGTAGCATCCCTGGGCACAGATGCCAGGCTGGTCCAAGGGATTCTGGAGGAACCTGGGCGTAATCTCTGTGCCAGGCTGGTCCTGGGGACCAGGGAGGGACCTCAGAGCATCCCTGGAGAGACCTGGGCAGCATCCTGGGCACATGTGCCAGGCTGGCCAAAGGGATCCTGGAGGAACCAGAGCAGGATCCCTGGACATGTATGTGTGCCAGGCTGGCCCCAGGGACCAGGGAGGGACCTCAGAGCATCCCCAGCAGGATCTGGGCAATATCCCTGGCACATGTGCCAGGCTGGCCAGAGGGATCCTGGAGGGACCTGGGCAGCATCCTCCGACACACGTGGCAGGTTGGCCCAGAAGAGCCCCTGGAGAGCCCCGGCCATGTCCCCAGGCTATGCCCGGGGGTCCCAGCCAGCCCCACTCCCTGTCCCCAGCCCCAGCCCCGGCTCACTTGAGCAGGTACTTGTCGAAGGCGGTGGAGGGGGGGAAGGCGCTGAGGCAGGCGGCCAGCAGCAGCCAGCCCCGCTCCTCGTTGTTGACGTTGGTGTTTCTCCAGACCTGGTTGGCGGCTTGTGCCAGGAGCTCGTCCCGCAGCCCTGGCACCGACAGCCCCTTCTGCACGATGTAGTTACCGAAGAGGGTCTCCTGGGGGCCGCCCAGCCCCGGGTCCCCCATGAACCGCAGGATCTGCCGTGGGGACAGCCAGGTCCTCCCTCTGGCCCCGGGGCAGGGAGCGGGGAGGGGACGAAGGTGCCGGATCCCACATCTTCCCACCTACCAGCTGGAAGATGCTGAGCGCCTCATGGCACAGCTCCTCGTCCAGCCGGGTGAGGGGGGCTGCCAGCGGGGCTGTCAGCATGCCGAACGCCGGCTCCTGCGGTGACACCCGCACCCGTGGCTACCCGGGCCCCAAGGGGCTGGCCCCACGGCGCTGAGCCTGGCGTTGATGCTGGGGCTATGGGGCTGTGAAGGGGATGGGGTGCAGGATGCGGCCGGCAGCATCCCGGCAGCGGGCCAGGGATGGGGCTGTGCCAGCAGCACCAGGGATGCCAGCACCTTGGTGATACTCAGAGCAGGATCCGACCTTGGTGCTGTCATTCAGGATGTGGGGGACTGGGAAACACATGGCAAAAATAGGGGGCGAGGAGGAGGATATGGGGACAAAGTGGTGGGGGATGGATCTTGGGAGCAAAGCGACCTGATCTCCCGCCCCAGCGTTTCCAGATCCGCCCCGCGTCGGGCGTCCAGGAGGGCTCGGCGGGTCTCTCTCCGATAACCTCAGTGGGGTCCCCCCGGCTTCTGGAGATGACAGGAACCCACAGGAAGGGGAGGGAGGCCACCACCAGCTCCCCACAGCCGGGATCCACCCCGGATCCAGCCCCTCTCACCTCCCACAGCATCCCCGGGGCCAATCCGGGGCAGAGCCCGGTGGGATGGATGCGGGGAGCCACCAGGCAGAGCCACCACGGGGACCCTGAACCTAACCGCTCTGCCACGACCGCGGCGCTGAGGACTCCCCGAAAGCCGGCTGCCTGCCGGGACAGGCTCCCCGCCGCCGGCCGTGATGCCCACCGTACCTGGAAGTGGCCCCGCACGTACTTGGCCATGGGGTAGTCGTTGATGTCGAGTGGGAGGGTGAGCTGGGGATCGGGCTGCAGCGCTGGCGGCGGCACCAGCACCACACAGCCGGCGTTCACCTCCCGGGCGGCTGCGGCACAGCGGGTGGATGTGGCATGGCCACTGGGATGGGGACGAGGGGCTGGGAAGGGGTCCAAGGGGACCCACTCACCTGCGGCAGCCTCCAGCAGCCCCATCAGCTCAGCTGGGATCTCCAGGTGGGTGACATCCACCACCTCCCTCCTCGTCAGCTCCTGCCGGTGTGGCACAGGGATGCACCACTCACCACGCCAGACCCTGCCCCAGCACCCATGGGTGCCCCGGGGATGGGTGAACACATGGCAGAGATGAGGGCACAGGGATGCACCACTCGCCGTGCCAGACCCTGCCCCAGCACCCATGGGTGCCCCAGGGATGGGTGAGCACATGGCAGGGACGAGGGCACTGCAACATGGGTTGTACACGCACCACACATGTGTGTTCACCCCAAAACCCCACGCCTGCACCCCCTCACCTGCTTCATTCTCTCCTTCTCCTTCTCTGCCCGCCGGCGGGCATCCTCCTTCCTCTGCAAGCAGAGCAGCCGTGCTGAGCCCCCGCCAGGAGGAAGGGAGACCCAGAGGCAGCAGGACCCCCCCAGGGTGCCATCGCACCCCCGATGCCACCGCACCCCTAGCATCGCCAGGCTTTCACCCCAAAGAGGTGCTGCCCATGCTCCACAGGACATTGAGGATGGGGGGGCTCAGGGTCTGGGGGAGGTGGGAGAGTGGGAATGGGTGCCTGGGACCCCCCTGGGATGTACCAGCCCCCCCCTTACCTTAAGGTACCGCCGACGGTTCACGTAGATGTGCACCAGCGACCTGAACTTGATGAGCGTGCGCCGCATGCGCCGGTACCGCTGCCTGCGGGAGGGCACCCGTCACCCTCTGCCACCCACCGACGCCTACCCGCCACCCCCTCCCCAGGACCCCCACCTGGCCAGGTATCCCCGCGCCCGGCTCTGCAGGAGGACGATTTTTCGGCGGAGGGAGCGGAAGCGTCTCTTGATGAAGAAGGTGCGAGCGTAGCGCTGGAGCGTCAGCGCGGCCAGGTGATGGGCACGGGCTCGCTTGCTCTCCAGCGCCTGGTACAGCTGCTCCTTCAGGAAGAGCTGGGATGGGGGGACGATTCCGTGAGCCCCCCGCCTCGGCCACCCTCCCCAGGGCATCACCAGACCCCCCTGCCCGGGCTGGTACCTTGGTGACACCGACGTAGTACATGGCGGGGCTGACGGGACAGAGGTTGCGCAGCATCTCCACGCAGTTGGCCCCGTTGGGGATGACGTTGGACCACATGTCGACAAGGCAGCGGTACCTGGGCAAGCCCGCGACACCGTCACCGTGCGGGATTCCACCACTGGGACACAGGCACGGACACTCCCCGGGGTGATGAGCATCTTGCCTGGACAAGCAGCTTCTCCTGGTGCTGGGCACCAAAGAGGGGGCTCCCAGCTCCCACCACGGGCCGAACGCTGCCCCCCAAACCCCCTCCAAGCTTTGTAGTCTCCCCTTGCCGGGATGGTGGCACCCAACCTGCAGCCCCCAGGCACCTGTCGATGAAGACGAGGAAGGGGATGCGGATGGGAAAGCCTTCCTTGCGGATGCGGATGGTTTCCAGGATCCCCGAGTACCGCAGCTGGCTGCTGACCACGTCGGCCTCGAAGAGCCCCGGCTCCTGGGGTGGGGGGACGAGGACAAGTGTCAGCAGCCACGCCGGCAGCCCCCTGCCCACCGTGTGCCCGCCATGCTGTCAAGGGGAGGAAAGCCGCGGGCTGGATCTCACCTTCTTGTTGTTGGGTTTGAGGCAGCGCACAAAGAAGGGGTTGCACCTGCGTTGGAGAGACCTCGTTGGCCATGGGGGACAGGGGACAAAGCCAACCCAGCCACCTCGGGGTCGGGTCTGGCTGCCACCCTGCTCCTGGCAGCCTGGCTGCCCTCCCTGCCCGTCCTGCCTGCCCTGACCTCTCCATCTTCTCCACCAGGTCCAGGAGGGACTGCTGGAACCGGGCGGCCACGGTGGGGGCCTTGTACCGCCGCGTCCTGGTGCTGCTCCTCCTGACCAGGCTCCTCTGGCGGGCCATCACCTGGGCATGGCCGAAGAAGAGGTTGGCCACCACCTTGGGGACACAGGAAGGGTGAGGGAGGAGGATGGTGGCTGGGATGGTGCAGCTCCTCCAGCTCCTCTTCCCAGCCCGGCCGTTGCCCTTTTGCCCAGCCCTGAGCGAGTCACATCCCCGGTTTGTGGCTGGGTTCTCCGGATGGGGATGGGGATAAGGACAGGAACTGGGAAGCACAAGAGCAGCCAACGTGCCCGTTTGTGCCAATACTGGAGGGGTCAAAGCCCCGAGGACCCAGTGGGAAGATGCCACGGGGTGGAGCTGGAGGAATCCTCAGCTCCTGGTCCCCCTGGGCATCACTGGCCATGGGGGACGTGCTTGGGGACGTAAAATATATAGAAGTGGGCTGACTGTGCCTGGTGTCCCCCTGGCACCACAGAACTGGGGCCAGGCAGGGCCCTACCTTGGTCCTGCTGCCGATGAAGAGGTCCAGCACGTCCTGCCGGACCTGGTCATAGTTCTTATCCAAAAACTTGTGAACCTGGCAAAGAGTAAAACCCTGCGGTGAAGAAGCTGGAGGCATGGTGGGAGAAGGTGAGGAGCTCTGGGCCAGGACATCCTGTGGATTGGGAGCTGCTCCGGGCCCCCAGTTGGAGCCTCTGGGCTGCCCTTTACCCACTGGTGCAGGATCAACCCCATAAACCTCCTTTTTAATTCTTTAAAACCCCAGGCTGGGCGTCCCGCCACCACACACCTGGTAGGTCACCTTCCCGGCGTAGTGCTTGATGGTGAACTCGGGCAGCGGCATCTTGGGCTTGGTGTACAGCGGGTTGGTCCCGTGGTGGTAGTGACACTTCTGGAGGAACGTGTGGTCGGTGGCCTGGGGATGGACGCAGGGGTGAGACACAGTCCAGCAGCCCCAGGGACACAGGCATGGGGACGGGGACGCCTGGACAACCCTCCAGACCCTGAACTCAGCTCTGCCATCGAGCAGCCGGGTGGTCGTGGGTATTTGCTGCTCTGTGCCTCAGTTTCCCCATCACCAGAGAGGGTGCAACCACCCTTCTCTCTTTTCTAGGGCATCTAGGACGGGTTTTTCCTGCAAAATCCAGTCCTCTAGGGGACATCACTCCGGTGACACCAACCTGGGACCTCTCAGGGCTTGGTCCAGCCCAGAGAAACCCACAGAGTCTCCGAGATCATCCAGGACAGCCCAGGAGCAGAGCAGCCCCAGGCCACGGTGTCACCCCGTGCACAGTGACCCCCCGGCACTGCCATCCCCGCTGCCTCGGCACCAGCCAGCCCCTCACCTGGGGGAAGCAGCTCTGGTCGTCGAGGATGCGGAGGATGCCGTAGGGCTTCTGGGAGATGAGGTCGATGCAGGGCTGGTTGTCGCTGAAGGGGATCTCCTTCCACTCGATCTGCTCCCGGAGATACTCCTCCTGCGGGGACAGCACTCGGTCAGTGTCCCCAGCCCCACAGCGATGCTCAGCACGGGGCAGAGCCCGGCACCACCCGCCAGCCCACCTGCTCCTCCTGGAAAACAATCTTGTTGAAGAAGAACTGCAGGTACTCGTTGGCGTAGTTGATGCACAGCTGCTCGAAGCTGTTGAAGTTGAGATCCTGCGAGGAGGAAGGTCCACGGCGCCTGAGATCCCACAGCACCGGGGCTGGTGGGTGGAGGGATGGATCCGGGAGGGATCTGGGGTGGGTCCTGCTCACCTCGAAGCCGTAGATGTCCAGGATGGCGATGGAGAGGGCCTCCTGCCGCGGGTACACCAGCTTGTTGATGCGGTCGGTGAGCCAGCCGAAGAGCAGGGAGTAGAGGGTCTTGGCAATGGCGTCCCTGGGAAGGGGTGGGATGAGTCCTGGAGCTCCGGCATGGCACAGCATGGCCCGACATGGCATGGCATGGCATGGCATGGCACGACATGGCATGGCACGGCATAGCATGGCATGGGACAGCATGGCACAGCACGGAATGGCACGGCATGGCATGGCATGGCACAGCATGGAATGGCGTGGCATGGGACGGCACAGCATGGCACAGCATGTCACGGCACGGCACACCACGGCACTGCATACAATCCCGTCACCACGGCCAGAACCCATCCCAGACCCGTGTCCTGCACGGGGCAGCCCTTAGCGCTGCAGTTTTACCCACCAAAGAGCCCAATCTGCCCTGGGGGACCCCATCACCCCTTTTCCCTGCCTGGCATCCCACATCCCACCCCATCCAGGGGGACCAGACACCCCCC
>WKFP01014809.1:36553-54164 GCA_011057875.1 Pterocles orientalis | reverse complement strand
GGGGGGGCACCCCAGCGAGACC
Organism: Pterocles orientalis; assembly: GCA_011057875.1. Classification (NCBI taxonomy): domain Eukaryota; kingdom Metazoa; phylum Chordata; class Aves; order Pterocliformes; family Pteroclidae; genus Pterocles; species Pterocles orientalis. The sequence continues at coordinate 54,142 of WKFP01014809.1, read as the reverse complement.
CCGCGAGGCACCCTGCCAGGGGGGCAGCTCCTCGTCCCAGGAGGGGCTGGGGGGGGTGAGGCGGCGGCTGCCAGGGCGGGAGGCGGGTGCCAGGAAGGGGGTCCTCTGCAGCGGCTTCACCGCCTTGGTGGGGGGCTCGGGAAGCCGGGGCCAGGCCTGGGGGAGCGGCAGCCCGGGGGGGCTGCTCCGCCGAGACGGGCGCGGGGTCAGGGGTCTCCCCGACCCCCCTGCAGGCACCCCAAAACGCCTCCCCCCCGGCCCTGGAGAGCGAGGGGCGGCCGCTGGCGGGGCGGGGGGCTCGGGACTGAACCGCTGGAAGTTGTCCCTGAGGGAGGGGGACCGTGGCGGCCCCTCACCCCGCACGCTGCTGGGGCGCTGGCGGGACGACGATGGGGACCCCCCAGGGTTGGCAAAGGGGTTCCGGAGTGACGTCCGCCGCGCAGCCCCTGCGTCACGGGGAGGGGGCTGCCCCCAGGAGCCCGCTGGTGGGGAAGGGTCCCTGGCTGGAGGTGCTCGCGGTGGGGGGTCCCGGCTCCCCACGCTGGCGCTTGCCATCCCCCCCAGCCTGTGGCCAGAGTGTCTGTAGGAGGGCTGAGGGGTGCGGGGGTCCCGAAATCCCCCCGGACCACGAGATGGGCGGGCGGGGGGCTGCGAGAGGGAGCGCTGGAGGAACTGCCCCAAGGGGCTCCCGCACGTCCGTGCTGCCGAAACCCGGCGTCCCGGGGATGTCGTGGGGCTGGGGGATGCCTTGGGGCCGGGGGATGCTGCCGGGGGCTCATACTCATCGTAGTCATCCTCGTCGCGGGCAGTGGGCAGGTGGGGGGACGGCAGGAGGGGGACATCCAGGCGGTCCCTGCCGAAAAGCTTGACCTGGGGCCGGGGGAAGAGCCTGAATTTCCTCTTGAGGGAGAGCTTGGAGGAGAGGGTCTCCCGCATCCCTCGGAGTGAGGAGGCGCTGAGGATGGAGAAGGGGTACTCCCCATCCTCATCCTCCTCTTCCTCCCACTCCTGGGGCTCCTCGGCCTCGGCGATCTCCTCCAGTCCCAGGGCGTAGGGGTTGCAGGAGGACTGGGCGTGCGCCGCCCACCCCCCCTCGCTGTACTGGATGCGATGCTCAGGGTACTCACCCCCCGGGTACCCCCCAGCGAGGGGATCCCCAAAGTCTTCATAGGGGTCCCCCCCATAGCCGAAGGGCCCCCCCGCTGCCTCCTCACCGTATTCGGCGTCACTGCCATAAGGGTCGTAGAGGGCGAGGTGGGACCCGCCGCCGAATGTCCCCTCGTCCTCCAGCTCTGCATAGCCGTAGGGGTGCCCCGGGGGGTCACCCTCCTCCCAAAAGCCCCCCTGGAAGCCATACTCCTCATCCCCCTCATAGCCGGGGTAGTCAGCGTAGGGGGTCGGCGTGGCGTCCTTGAAGCCGTACCCTGCTGGGTAGGCTGGGGCTTGCATGTAGCCTTCCTCTTCCTCACCGTAGCCGTAGTCTCCATCCTCCTCCTCGGTGTAGCCACCCCAGGGGCCGTAGCCTCCATCCTCCTCGGCGTAGCCATGCTGGGGGCCGTAGGCTCCATCATCTTTGGTGTAGCCACGCCGGGAGCCATAGGCTCCATCCTTCTTCCCGGCATAGCGACGCTGGGAGCCGTAAGCTCCATCCTCCTCGGCATAGCCGTGCCGGCGCCCGTAGGCTCCATCCTCTTCCCCAGCCCAGCCGTATCGTGGCCCCGGTGGCTCCGCGGGCGCGTGCTGGGAGAGCCGGCGGGACGGCCGCCGCGCCATGCTGCCCTGCCGCTCCTGGCCGTGCCGCGCGGCACCCGGCAGCCCGCCGCCGCCCGGGATCCGCTTCATGTTGGCCCGGTGCCTGAGGATCTCGTCTTCCGCGGGGAACGGCAGCTTCTTGGCGCCGATCCGGGAGAGCCAGGCTGCGTCGGTGGCCCGGCCGCCCCCCGCCAGCCGCCCACGCCGCGACAGCACCTTCCTGGCCAGCCAGCCCGTGGCGGCGGCCGCCTTGCTCAGCACCTGTGCCCGCGGTTTGAATTTCCGTTCCGGGCGCCGACGGAAGAGGGACGCGCCGTCCTCGGCCGCCTGCCCGCCCCGCCGCAGCAGCAGGAAGGATGGCTTCGCTGGCGGGGAGCTGCCCGCTGCCTCCTTCCGCTTCTTGCCCACGTGCTTGAAGCGAACCATGAGGTTGGAGGTGGACTTGAGCACCGCCTTGTTCTTCTTCTTCTTCCTCTTCTTGGTGCTGTGCTTCTGCAGCCCCCAGAAGAAGCGGGACGTGTTCTTGAACTGCCCCTTCTTGGGCCGAGGCAGCCCCAGCTTCTTGAAGCCCAGGAAGAGCTTCGAGGTGCTGCGGAGGCTCCGCTTCACCCGGGCCTTCGGCGCCGCCTCCTCCTCCTCCTCGGCCGGGCTGGGCTCCACGGATGCTTTGGGCTGGCCCTTGGCCTCTGCACCCTTGGCTCCTTTCTTCTTCTTGGTGTTGTCGGCCGCCAACCCCATCACCAGCTTGGAGGTCCCCTTCAGGTTCTTCTTGGCCGGCGCGGCGTCCTTCTCGCCCTCCTCCTCCTCCGCCTCCAGCTGCACCTTCTTCCCCCGGCCCGGCTTCTTGGCCACCTTGAGCACCCCCTTCTTCTCCTTCCCCTTCCCCTTCTTGGGCTCCTCCACAGGTGCATCCTCCTCACCCTTCTCCTCCTCCACCGCCTCCGTCTCCTCGCTCTCCTCCGCCTTCAGCAGCTCCGTGTCCGAGGTCTCCTCCGACTCGCTGGCCGCCTCCTTCTTGCCCTTCTTGCCATCCTTCCCTTTCCCTTTCCCCCCCTTCCCCTTTGCCTCCGCATCCTTTTTGGCTTCCCCCTTCTTGCCGGCCATCCCGGCGGTGCCACCCGCTCATGCTCTGGCCCCGCCGGGGCCCTGGTTGACGATGCTCCGCGCCAGGCTCCCGGCACACCGTCCGACTCCCTACCCTGCGCCTTGCCCCGGGCGGGTATTTACCTGCACCAGCTTTCGGCGAGACCCGTACCCATCCGTGGCTCCGTGGGCCGCCAGCAGCCCCCCGCTTGGCATGGCGCTGGGGCACGGGGACAGCAGCCCGGCGGGAGCTGCCTCCGGCGAGTCGGGCGGCGCGGTGCCGGTGGCGGGGCTCCGGCTGTAACCCAACCGCCGGGGCTGGTGGTGGCATGAATAATGTACGGGATGCGCCGCTCTGATCCGAGACTTTTCCAAAGCAGCAGGAAAGTGGCCCCCTGGGAGCGTCCCCCCATGGGGACACTGAGCACCATCACCACCCCAAAACCCAGCCCCACCGCCTCCCCACGCCTCGGGGCTCCTGTGCCCTCCTCTGGGGTATCAGCCTGATCCCCCGGCCAGCACGGAGGAGGATGAAGCCCAGGGATGCGTTCAGCCCTGTAAAACCAAACCACGGCACCGAGATGGTTTTGCAGAGCCCGCGGCACCGGGAGCACAGCCAAGGGGAGCGCCGGGATGGAGGAACCCATCCCCAGCCCCAATCCCACAGCCCTGCTGGGATCAGAGAGGAGCAGGAGCCCGCGGGGGGACCCTCCACGCTGTGCCGGGTGCCACACGTGCCCTGTGGGTGGGTGGGTTGGGTCTGGGGGGTTTGGTTGTGCCACACGTGTGCCCCGTGGCAGCGTGTTTGCACACACACGTGCCCAGGCGCGGGGTGACCGCATCAAATGTTAATGTCAGGGCTGATCCCTGCCGCAGCAGGCTCATCAAAGTTTCAGCAGCGGCGGTGGGAACTCACTGCCCCGTCGGATCAGCAGTGGGACCAGTGCAGGCAGGGGCTGGGGGCAGCTGCCCCTCCATCCCTTCACAGGGGGGATTTGGGGAGACCCAGGGGAGGACCAGCAGCATCCAGGTGTGCAGCAGCTGGGGGAACCCACGAACCAGCAACATCAGCTGGATCAAACCCGCAAGTCTCCCCCAGGACCAGGACAGCCCCATGGCTGGCACCCCCGTCACCGTCTGCTCCCCAGCCTGGTGTCCCCCCCACCACGGGTGCAGCAGAGGGGGATCAGCTCTGACCCGATGACTTTGGCCTCCTCCCTGCAGTAATTTTGGGGTTGGAGACACCCCAGTGGGGTCTGCACAGAGGGACGCTGCCCTGGAGCTGCAGGGAGAGCAGGGGGACCGAGCAGGGGGTGACACACCCACGGGGATCAGGAGAGGGGCTGAGGGGTGACGCCAACATAGGATCAGTGGAAGAGAGCATCAGCAGAGCCCGAGCCCCGTGGGGAGCATCGCCTCGCAGGAGCCCCGCCATGGCACTGCCACGGTCCACCCACAGGTCTGCCATCACCACCGCGCTGTTTGGGGACAATGCAGCCTGCCCTGCCCGTGTCACAGGGGCCTGGCCCATGCCACCACCCTGTCCCTCCTCCCGGAGCGATGCCCAGGCACCGTGACGTGGTGGGGAACCACCGTGGGAATGGACACGGCCTCTCCCCCAGCTGCTGGCACCGAGGCCAGGGGGGACCCGGCTGGGTCTGTCCTTGCCTCCATCACACCCCAGAACCGGCTCATTTCAACCCCCTCCAGTTCCTCCCTGCCAAACTGAGGATGGGGACCCAGCATCTCCCAGGGGACACACACCACGCCCCTGCTGCCTGAGCCAAGAGCTGCCTGTGATGGAGGCGTTAGGAGGAGAGAGGCCAGACCAGATGCTGGAAGCAGAGACCAGCCGAGCACGACACATCCTGGGCTTAGCGCTGGCAGGAACGCTGGCTGGCAGCCCCAAGCCAGGTCACAGCCCCGTGCCATCGCCTTGGCCCCGGAGCCAGGTCACAGCCCCGTGCCATCGCCTCGGCCCTAGAGCCGGGTCACAGCCCCGTGCCATCGCCTCGGCCCTAGAGCCGGGTCACAGCCCCGTGCCATCGCCTCGGCCCTAGAGCCGGGTCACAGCCCCGTGCCATCGCCTTGGCCCCGGAGCCGGGTCACAGCCCCGTGCCATCGCCTCGGCCCGAGAGCCGGGTCACATCCCCCTGCCATCGCCTTGGCCCTAGAGCCGGGTCACAGCCCCGTGCCATCGCCTTGGCCCTAGAGCCGGGTCACAGCCCCGTGCCATCGCCTTGGCCCTAGAGCCGGGTCACAGCCCCGTGCCATCGCCTTGGCCCGAGAGCCGGGTCACATCCCCCTGCCATCGCCTTGGCCCGAGAGCCGGGTCACATCCCCCTGCCATCGCCTTGGCCCTAGAGCTGGGTCACAGCCCCGTGCCATCGCCTTGGCCCTAGAGCCGGGTCACAGCCCCGTGCCATCGCCTTGGCCCTAGAGCCAGGTCACAGCCCCGTGCCATCGCCTTGGCCCCAGAGCCGGGTCACAGCCCCGTGCCATCGCCTCGGCCCTAGAGCCGGGTCACAGCCCCGTGCCATCGCCTTGGCCCTAGAGCCGAGTCACAGCCTCGTGCCATCGCCTTGGCCCTAGAGCTGGGTCACATCCCCCTGCCATCGCCTTGGCCCCAGAGCCGGGTCACAGCCCCGTGCCATCGCCTCGGCCCTAGAGCTGGGTCACAGCCCCGTGCCATCGCCTTGGCCCCGGAGCCAAGTGACCCTGCAGAGCCCGGCTGCAGGGCTGGGCAGCTTCACTGGGGTAAAACAGCCCCACGGTAAAAGGAATTTGGGGAGGGGGTGGTAGGAGACGTGGGGCAGCGGCTGGTGGGGAAGGAGGGGGTGTTAGGGGAGGTAGCTCCCCTAAAGCAGGAATGCTGGGGCTGTTGGAAGGTGAGATAAGGGGTCTGAGGACGGCGAGCGGACAGGCAGGGACAGCCAGAGACGAGAGGACACCATAACGCCCCAACCCAGAGCCCATCCCCGTGCCCCAGCCCCTGCGGCAGGACCAACGCCGCACACTAAGGTCTCTCTCTGGTCCTTCCCATTGCAGCCTCCAAGAGCCCAAGGGACGTGCCACTGGGCTGGGGGACTCCCGGCCACTCACCTGGGGTCACCTTGTGTGTCACCACATGGCACCAGCCCCAGCTCTGCCGGCGGCGCGCTCCCGGCCTCGCTCTCCGCCGGGGACCGTCACTCCTGCGGCAGCCGTGGGACCATATTTGCTGCGCGGCAGCTGCCGGCTGCTGCTGCCCAATGCATATTTGATGACTGCTATTATTCTCATCTCCACTCATGAGCGGAGGGATGAGAGCTAATCTTCCCTCTGCAGAGCTGGGGAGCGGCAGGGAGGGGCGAGGGGCAGCCAGCTCCGGTCCCTGTCCCTTCCTTCCCCACCCCTGTCCCTTCTTTCCCTGGTGACACAGCTGGATGGTCCCCAGCCCCTTCCCTCCCGGGATGTAGATCTGCGCCATCGCTCAGTGGCATGAACCCCAGATGTGAGGAGCTGGTGAATGTCCCTGACCTGCTCCTGACCCCGCGGCTAATTAACGGGGAGAAATGACAGTGACACGGGGATGGACACCCCCACGCTCCTCCAGGCGGGGACCAACGGGCTCTCCAGTGCCCTCACAGAAGGAATCACCTCCATCACTGGAGAGGTTCAAGGCCAGGCTGGATGAGGCTTTGGGCAACCTGGGCTAGCGGGAGGGGTCCCTGCCCATGGCAGGGGGTGGCACTGGATGGGCTTTAAGGTCCCTTCCAACCCAAACCATCCTGTGAATCCAGCCCCTGGCATCACCCTGACAATACCAGACCGCCCTCTCCTCCTCCTCGGATGAGCAGAGCATTTCCTCCCGCCCCCACAAAGCATCAGCAAGCCCCAGAGCCTCCAAAAAGCTTCATCCTCCCCCCTCCAGCCCTGGGCTCCCCCATCACACCAACCCAGAGACCCTTCTCCCGCAGCAATGGAGCCCGCGGCTCTCCCAAACCCCGGGGCAGGGAGAGAATCCAGCTGCAGTGCAGAGCCGGGAAAACCTCCCCTTCCTCCTCCTCCTCCTCCTCTCCTCCTCGCCATCCCCGCCGTAATGCGGTGGGTATTTATTATGCTGATTCCTCAGCAAGCCAGGGCTTAACTGCAAATTACAATCAATAGCCCCCAGCCCCAAGGGGCAGGTTCATCATTTAGCAGGCGCAACCAGAGGAATTCTAAACTATTTGCCAGCCATAAATCCTCTTCTCCGCAGCCTCCCCAGCCAGCCCCGCGTGACGCACGATGGCTGGTTGGGGTGACCCTTGTCAACGTTTGAAACAATTAAGCTGTCACTGCGGATCGTGACTCTTATCTACAGCCCCGAGCAGCGCTTTCAGATGTCAGCGTGATGGGCTGGGGGGAGCTGGCGCAGGCGAGCCCGCCGCAGTAACCGGCTCTCATTGAATTAAATGAATGCATTTGGAGTCAGAGGCTCTTTTTATTACCTTGCAAACGATTCCTGACTAAATTAAATTATAAAAGGAGCGTTCAGCCAATCAAACCTGCTCGATTGCCTGGAACAGGCATTTTAAGCAGAGCACGCCTCGGGCCACCGCTGTTTCCAGGACGAGATGGAGGGTGGCTGATGGGCTGTAGCAAAGCCGATCCGCTTCGCGCCCAGAGCGCGGCTCAGCGGGGATGCACGGCTGCACGCCCTGCGCAGAGCGGGCTCAGGGATGGGGCAGGATGAGTGCAGCCCTCGGGGATTGGGGTACGGTGCTGGTGGAACTGGAGTTGGCTGAAAGGGCCGCCCAGAAGAGCAGACCCCAACCAGCCAGGCTGCTGTGGGCGGCTTGCTCCGAACATCCTCCAGCCAAGCTTGCGCTTGTACAGCGGAGAAAAGGGGGCAAACCCCCAGCTCCTGCCTGCAGCCGTTCCCCCTGGGCTGAAGAAAGCCTTTCTCCAAACACGCTCAGCAAGAAGGCTCTGAACACGTTTCCCTCGGCAAGCTCCCCCGTGGAGCTAACGTGGGGTCTGTCCCACCCCACAAACCTCAGGAGGCTCCGGTACAATCCTGACGCTGCAGGAGATCTGTGCCCTGCCCTTGGGACCCTGGTTGCTCAGGATTCAGAGAGATCTTCAGGCAAACCTGCTCCTGCAGAGAACTGCAGCGTTGGCAGCTTTTAATGCTCGTGCAGAACAATTAGGGAAGCTGTCTGGAAGAATGAGCGCTGCAATTAAAGGCACACAGCTATAAACTTGCTTGAGAAAAACCCAGAAGTTAACTTCTTCTAGCTTAAACTATTTTTACTTCATTCCCATTCCAAATTTAATCATGTATCCGTTCATTTTGAACAGGATAAAATGCCCAATTTCCTAGATGAAGGCTAATTAGACGAGAGGGTTTTTTTCACAGTGGCACTTCAGACTAGTCAATTTGAGACCGAACACACCGCGAGGTAGGCACTAACTAACCAAGGACACGTTTCAGCGGGTAATTCTGCACATTTCAGCCTCACATCAACCCTTTCCCCAGCTCCACGTGCTACCTGGCCTGAGGCCGAAGCTCCGTCAGCAGCTCCAGCTGCCCGGTCGCGTGCTGGTGGCTTGGCAGGCTCCTGGGTTGGGAGCGAAAAGTCAGAAACTCAGGGACAAAATGAAACCAAAAGAACTCTTTGTGCGGGCAGCTCTGCCTGTGCAACCTTCAGAGGAAATGTAAAGGGCAAGTTAATGTGCTGGAACAGCATCTCGCCCCACTCACACTGAGAAGCGCCTGCTTTCTGCAGCCAGAACGCGGCTAATTTGGAGCCCGTTCTCCGCTAGCTGCCACCGCGGACGGGATTTGCTCTGTGCTCCAGCTGTGAACAAAGCCAGGAACAGGGAAAGGGGACTTGCAGAGTTCAAAGTCACCTTCTTAGCTGGGGCATTGTGTGCAATATCTATTTATCTCCCACCACACCTCATCAAGCCCCCCTCCAGCCTCAGAGCCGTCTTGCAGCCGCTTCACAATCCATTTCCCCCTAAAACCTCCTGCAACTGCAGCCAGGATTCCTCAGGTGGCCAAAGCTTAAAAAAAAAAAGTTAGAAAAACACACCAAACCGCCTACCCGCCGCAGGCAGACACCTACAGTTCACATGAAATAGCAACTTTTATTTTCTCAAATAAAATAATCCTTCCATTTCTGCTCAATCGGTTTGCGAGGGGTGGGGAGAAGCACAGAGGAGAGGGAAGGAGCCCTGCTCAGACGGGTTTGGGATCAGACCCGTCCTCACAGTTAACAATCCACATCAGACCGAAGCCTTTTTTTCAATGAAAGAAAATAAAAGCTATTGGCAGCTCTTGATCCCAGAAGGAAAGAGCTGTTCTCTATCAGGCACTCTGAATTGTTTCGCATCAGTACTCAATGAAAAAGCACAATTAGAAAAGTTCCAGATTTCGGATGAAAAAATATCCAGACAAGCAACAATGTTGAACAGGGCTGGGGTAAAACCCGTGGCGTGGGATGGATCTGTGAGCTCCAAGAGCTGTTACTGGAATTCAGGGGCACGACTGAGGAAGGAGCAGATCCCCAGCAATCCCCTTGGGTACTAACAGGCAGGAGAAGAGCAAAGGAGCAAACTCCCAAGACAGCTCCTGGACGAGCGATATGCCAGAAGTGAACCCTCGCTGCAGCCTACGGCTCTTTGGTCGTACCCTGCTGCGTATTGATCAGGCTAATCATTGTTAACAAGGTTTAATTTCTCATCTGGGTACTGTTTGGACCAGGATGTCCTACAAACCCTACTGCGGAGCGAAGGAGAGGCACAGAGTGCCACGCTTTAGTGTTAATTGAGGTGGGACCGTTAAAAACTCACCAGGGGTTGTCTCAGATGCCCAGACTGAAGCCTCCAAAGGTGAAAGCTGCAGAGACAACGTGTCCAACGAGCAGGAGAGGGAGAACTTTGTTTCTGTTTCAGATCAATGCTTAAATTAAGTGACTGGATAAGCAGCAAAGCATCAGCAATGTTCTCTCAGCCCTGGCTTCCCTGGCCCAAAGCACGGGGCCGGATTTGTTCACACAAACCCATAAACTTCCCACCAGCGAAGCAAGCCACATGTAGGTTAACGCACAGACCCAGGTGCAAACCCTACCAGGGGCAGGACGTGCTGGCTGTGGGAACTGTGTCCTAGAAGGACTGGCTCCTTTTTTAAGAATCATTACTTCGCCTGAAACCCTTCAAGGTGGAAACCCATCTTCCCCATCCCCACCTGCAAGCACAGCAGCCTCACTTTCTGCCTTTCTCCAAGAGAAGGAGCTTCACAGAAGCTTTCTTGGCTGTGGAACGTCTCTCTTTTTTCCTTTTTTTTTTTCTTTTTTTTTTTTTTTCCCCTTTTTTTTTGTGTTTTGTTTTGCATTTATGCGATCAGTTCCAATTCTAGTGATTAAAGACAAGGCCAGGCACCAGCAGAGAGGGTTACTTCTTCACAATCTGAATGACATCTTCATGCTCCATCATATGGGTTAAGCCCACTCTTTGAGGGCTGTATTTTGTGCTTGTCCCCTTCAAAGCAAAAAGGGGAGAAGGGTTAGAAGACGACCAGAGACCCCCGAGGAGAGGGATTTCATCTGTTGTTAAACACTCACCCACACCAAGGCATATTTGAACTGGCTGGCTAGCGACCTGTGAATTCGATGGCACTGCAAGACAGACAGACAGACAGCACGTGAGGCGGGGCGATGACACGACTTCACAAACAACTTGTTCAGTATCCAGGAACTAGAAGCAACTCGGGTCGATATCAGAAATTACACCAGGGACTTTAGGAGCCAGTTAACAGCACTTGAAAGAATGCAGAGCAGGCACACAGGAATCACCAGTGCGCATGAAGCCCTGTTCCACTGCTTCCAAATGATTTTTTTCACTGGACTGCATTATGGAATTTTTTTTAACCTTTCATAGCAGCTAAGACAGAAAGCTGAGACAGATGGAATCAGTAAAGGTAACAAAAGGAGAAACCCAGCTGACATATCCTGAGCTTTATGAAGCACAAATCATAGCAGGCTCCAGGAGGAACCTGCCTTCTACAGACAAGGAAACATAAAAGATGCAGAGAAATTACCACATGCTCCACAGAGGCCCCTTTCCGCAGAATAATGGCATCCGTAAAGTCTGGTCTCTCTGTGGAGAAGCAAGAGAGGGGGAAAAAGGATTGGTTTTCCATCCAATGTGTTGTAACATGCTGACGCCATCTCACATTGCCTTGTGCAAAATTCCCAAATCCCTCCTCCTGGTACACTCGCCAGCTCCCAGCCAGAAGAGGTGCCAGTGCTGCAGACACTCCAGTACCCACGTCACACAGTCAACAGCCCCCTTGCAATCCACCTGCTCCAAATCCATTCCAAATACCCAACTTAGGACAAACCAACCCACCCAAGTGAAAACACACCTGCTCAAACAAAACCAAATCACTCCGGGTTTTCTGTGAGATCCCCAAGGTTTCATAGGTTAACAAGCTCAGAGAAATTTCCTTAATCTTCTAATTTTCACCCAAGTTCAGAGTCACAGCAGTTCACAACTAAACAGGAACAAGTTAGAGATGCGCCTTCATCCCTGGGAGAAGCTGCAAGGGAACTACAAAGCAAAAGGAGGATCAAAGGCACTCCTGAGCCTCGGGAGCCTGGCATGGAAATTACCAAACCTCTCACAGCAGGAAGAGGAGACCTCTTCTGGGTAGCGACGGGCTGAGCAGCTCATCACAGAGTGTGCATAAAAAGAAAGCAAGCTGTGAACTTGCAAACTTCATTTCCCCATATCATCATGCAAAATCTTATGAAAATTCAGCTCTTCCAGTGCAGAGAGAATAGGAGGGCTGGGGGGGGATATGCACGTGGCTGGATCAGATGGAACAGAAAACACTTCCCAAGAGCTGAGAGCTGCTTAAGGAAAACAGAACTGCAGCACTTCCATGATACAAGAGATCACTGACAGCCAGGGATCCAAGCCCCGCTGGCAGCCTGTCTGCCTCGGATGAGCAGCAGCCCTTTGTGCCTTTCAAAACTTCCGTTCAGCTCATCGTCACTTACGTCCTCGTTTCTTTGTGTAGATGCAGGTGAGTGCCAGGTACTCCCAGAGCTTCTCCAGCAAGTAGTCCAGGTTCAGTTTCATGCCACAGCTGCAAGACACCACAAATATCTCCGTGTTTACTGCTGTTGTGATTTAGAGATCCAGAAGAACAAGGTGAAACATCTTATTAAAGTGCTAGGGAACAAGGGGAAGTCTTTAATATCAGAGACCAGTAAAGGAACAACCCAAGATGCAGTAAATAGGGCTTTCAGAAGGGCAAGCAGCTTTGAAGCTGCAATGCCCCAGTCAGATATATCGGCACTTCTAAGGAAACAAGCTAGACTGGCTCACTCTGGCCTGCAGACAGCGTGGAGAAGCCGAGCAGCCTGCCTCTCCAGGGGAAGGAAGCCTGGAAAAAGCTGCACAGCAGCTCTGCTTCTCACCCCAGCAGCTGCAAGCAGCGCTGGGAGAAGCCACTGCTTGGGAGAAGCTGGAGAAAGGGGGATGAAATGAACATCCACAGCACCTGGGCCAGCACAGCAGGCAGCGTGACAGGCTCCTACCTGATGACAACACTGTGGGGTCTCCGAGCAAGGCGATCCACTTCTTCCATAGATATCTGGTCAATCTTGTTATAAACCTAAGTCAAAGGAAAAACAACACAGCCTTTAGGAAATCAGTTCAGCAACACTGCAAAGAAATAAGACAGGTACACGTTGGTACAACAAAGTAGTCTGAGCCTCTGAAACCAGCTCAGATCCTGTCAGTAGGCTTGTAGTAAAACAAACTGTTGAAACTCAGAAGCCTAAACATAAGTTTGGGCTTTTAAAAGTTCTCCCTTTGGGATGACTTGCGTCTCCCGTGTCTTGGATTTCACTAGAGACCAGTCGCTACCAGAGCCGTCAAGTGACCTCTGGGACGAGGGAGCAGTGGTGCAAACCCAAGGGCAGAGCTTGCGGCTCAGGAACCGAAGGCTTCGCCCCACGGGAGCAAAGCCCGTGCCAGCAGGACAGGCAGCTCGCACTGCTCCGAGGCAGCCAGCCACAAGAGGGCACAGGGAACACGCAGCTGCACAAGGCTTGTGAAAGCTCCCTGTTGAGCTGCGCTTTCCACCTCTCAAACCCCAGATCGTGACTGCTTTAGGAACCAGGAAGACCCGGTGTTTCCTTCAGCAAAGAACAGAGATGTTTGGCACCGCAGAAGGCAGGTCGCTTCTGAGATACTCACGTAGAGGCACGGCATGTAGACTCTGTTGCCTACAATCACGTCAATGAACTCGTCAGGGGAACAATCCTCTCTGAAGAGGACCTCAGCATTGAAGATTTCTGAGGGGAACATTGTCAAGGCCCAAATCTCAACACATCTACACACCGCTGCCAGCCAACAGGCTGAGCTTGCTTGTCAAATTTTGTTCTCAACCCAGCAAGACACAGCAAGGCTGTCCCACAGCAGGCACCACGACTCATGAGCTGCTGCTTTGAGGCTCGAGGGTCTCCCCTCTTCAGAAAGGATACTATATTCATGGAGGATGAGCTGCACCAACTTCTCGGAGCACTGAGTCAACGTGACAGTTGAGTTGAAGGAGATACCTCCTCCCTTCTTCGGCTGCAGGGAGGCAATAAAGCAACTTGAAGAACAGTCTGCAAAATCCACAGCCCCGCCAGTCTGTCCGACACGAGGGGCAGCACACGGCTACCTCGGCCTCGAGCAGGCAGCCAGACACGCACTGTGCTTGCAGCAGCCCAGGAAACCTCACCTTGAAGTAGATATTTGGTTTGCTTTTGTTCAGCCGGATTCCTACAGATTCCAGTTCTTTCTCCAGCAGCGCCCTGCAGGGACACTGCACGTTAGTACCTGTGAGATTGGGACAGTCAGGTGACACCCAAACCCCTTCTTTCTGACTATCACACTGACACAGCCTGGCCCCAAGCTTTCACTGCAACCTAAAAACCACAGCTAACGCAGGACAGAGTCTGTGGGAGAAATCCAGGTTGACATCCCCGCCTCTGAGCAGCCAACCTCTGGGAAGGATCCTTCAGCTGAGAAGCGCAGCCTGAGATCTGCAGAGAGCTCTGTAAATGCTGCTCCCAGGTAGCCAGCAAGCTTCTAATGGCGTACAGCCTCCATCTCGCACTCAATCGCTTAATTACCACCTTCCCAACAGCACAGGACACAACACTTCAGGGAGCTGGCATGTTTCCTGGACACATGGGAACCCCTGAATCTCCCTCACAGCTCCACGTGCCCAGCGGCACACGCTCACCTCTGTACCTCGCCCTTCGTGGCATCCAGCATCATAATCACGACGTCTGCTGTCCTGGCCACAGCGATCACCTGCCGACCTCTGCCCTTCCCTGGGAAGAGAGGAGACAGACGGACATCAGGGAGAGGAACCACCCACGAGTTCTGCAGCAGACAGGGATTCCTGCCCTGCACAGCTGCTTGGAAGCAAGGAAAAAGATCCTACAGTGCTTTACGGGCTGTAGTCAGCTGCTGTGAGACCTAACTAATCAGGCCATGACCCTCAAAAAAAAGACCTCTAGGAGATTTTTCAGAGTTTCCTAAGGCATCCTGTGACACGACCGGCCAATCTGGGCAAAGATGAAGGAGAGGGACAAAGCCAACACCTCTTCCCAGAATCAGGAGTCACAGGAGGACTGGCAGGAACCCAGGAAATTAGTCAAAAGAGGTTACTGTTTAGCTGTAATTCCCTCCGCCTCTCCAGCATCTTTCTTTAGATTTCCTCTGCACCAGAAAACAGATGAGCAAGATAACACTCACGCAGGAAGGTGAGAAGTGACTGGCTTGCTTTGGCTCCCACCTCCAGAAAAGCATCTTTCTGCTACATATAGAACCTTACGTGGGCTCAGGGAGAAGAATCGTGCCTCACATAAGATCAAGGACTCTAAAATTTGGAAAGCCAAGGTGGGAACTATTGGCCCAGGAACCCTGCTAATGTTTGAGACACCCAGGCACACGACTGAGGGCAGAGCCTTACTTTACACGAACACAGAGATCAGCCAACCTTGTGCCGCTCCTTCGATGATTCCAGGCAGATCCAGCAGCTGGATGTTGGCTCCTTTGTACTGAAAACGAAACAGAAGGACAGAAAGTTGCAAGCCTTGTGCAGGGCATCTGAGCTGCCTCGAAAGCCCCAAACACGCGCTGGGGTGCAAAGCCTGCAGGGAGTGGAACTGAATGAACCCAACAGAGCAGGAGAATGCTGCACAGAGCTGATGGCTGTTCTGTTGAGGGAACCTCCAGAGTGTTTCCCACGAAGCTGCATCCAACACATACTGCTGGTCACGTCCCGACCTCCTAAAGCATAACACGATTGAAGTTTGACAAAGCACCAGGAAAACAGCAGAGTACAAGAGGCGTGTTATCCCCAGTTGATGAAATGGAAAGAAAAAACCCCCCAAAACCCTAACTTTCTTGGTTTAACGAGAGAGCGCTGTAACAAGCAAGTGCCACCATCTCCTACCAAGATGGACCAGAACTATTCAGACATGTTGCAGGTCTTACAGCACCAGGAAATAACGGGAGACTTTCATCCACGGGATGTGCAGGGGCATTAGCTTTCAAGTTGTTGTTGCAGTGAAGTCCTCAGTAACGGCTTTAGAGACTGACTGCAGCTCACAGCAGCATTTGGATGCGATACAATATTTGTATTTGTTTTAATGCCAATACGGTTACTTTAATTATTTAACTCCGCTTTCAATTCTGACCCAAATTTTCTCATTACTCTTCCACACTTTCCAGTTTGATGCCCTTTATCATTTGCTTTACCGATGGATGCTTAGGCCACCACTAATAAAACTCCTCAAGGACAGGAACAGTTGTATTTTTCCTTCCAAATTGATTACAGGACAGATTGCCTCTTTTAAAGCTTCATTAAAAACAAATCTGTCAAGGTTCCCAGCCATCTGGTCAATGGCGCCAATAGCGGTTAAAAAAAATGCAGCTGAGAATTGGGGTATTGCTCCGGTCAGTGGAACGGCAGCACACGAAAGCCCGGTCAGGCAGTCCATCCTGAGGAGCTGGGCAGCCTTGGGAAGTGCTAAATCAGCACCGCAGGCTGCAGAAAACCCGATACCGCAAGCGCTCAAGACTTGCTAAAGTTTAAAGCAGAAATCAGCAGAGACTGAGGGACAGTACAAGTGTAACTGGTGTAACAGACACGTTTACGCGTCTGGGTTTCTCATCATTACCATGGTGAAGGGAGAAGAATCCTACTTACTTCTATGACTCCTGGGATACATGTCAGGGTGGTGAACTCGTAAGACGCAGCTTCACTGGCAGTCGAGGTCATTAAACTCAGAAACGTGGACTGAAATGCAAGAGATCAGCGTCACTAGAGACACGCAAATCAAAGTGGCGGTAAACGTGCAGCAACACCAAAGCATTCCTCAGTTCTTACAGGTCGCGTTGTGGCTGTTCCAGACACAGGGACTGACATGGCGATGGGACAGCCGGCACTTTTGCTGAACGAAGGTAAATCCCCTACTTTCACCTATTTTTCTCAGTGGCTGGGCAAGACCAAGCCTCGGGCTGTTACCCCAGGGCACAGCACACAAGGTGAAGGAGTGCTTCCCCTCGCTCAAACTTTCAGCTCTCAACGTAAAATAAATTTCTGTTGAGTCACGGCAAGAAGGTGAAAGGCGAAGAGAAAACGGATTCTGCTTTACGGCCGCTGCTGACCACAACCCTGGAAACACACCCGCCACACAGGTAACACAGACGCTCACTGACCTTACCCACAGAAGGAAAACCGATCAGCGCCACGCGGGCATCTCCAGATTTCATCACATCGAAGCCTTCTCCTTTAGCGGCCGAGGATTTGGAGGGTTCTAGCAGCTGAGCTCTGTATTTTGCAAGCTTTGCCTTCAGCAGGCCAAGGTGGTACTCAGTGGCTGGAATAAAAAAAATGCAGAAAGTTGCTGATAATTCACTTCTAGAAATAAGAATCTCCCTAAAAAGAAACACCACGGATCTCACTCAACATCTTAACCGCTGCCACACACGCGAGCTACCCCACGGCTGTTCTGTAACCGTTTAATTTATCAGCCATTGAGAGCAAACCTTCGAGTAACCTGCACAGAAAGTCAGACTCGAGGGAAACAAGCAGCCAAAAAACTCCTGGGAAAAAGGAAGGAGCCAGAGGGAGAGCAGGTGCAGGAGCGAAGGGGTGAGGGGAGCCAGCTGGGGAGGGAGAGACCCCAGGGGAAGCCCCTCCTTATGCGTGGTCACACTCCCTGCGCACTGGAGTGTCTTCCCCTGCTCTTGACGAGGTTTAAAGCCAGGCTCAACTTCCAGCTCACGTGCGTGAAAGTACCTTACCGACTTGTTCTTAGCAAAACACTTGAATTTACACCCGATACAGAAAAAAAGAAGGTAGTTGTTTCCATTTGTAACAGGGCAAGAAACCCAGGAGATGAGAGGTTTTACTGTTTTTCCCTTTCCGTTATTGACCACAGCCAGAAGCAGCAGGGTGCAGGGCACTCGCTCTGGCCGAACCCGAAGGGAGCTCTACCCCCAGCCCCCTCTCTGAGGTCCTTAACCACCAGCTCAGGGATCCCGCAGCGGCAGCCCAGGGCCCCTGCCCCAGCCCCGGGGAGAGCCGGGGTGCTGCCAGGCCAGCAGCAGCGAGGAAAGAAAGCAGCTACCGGGGGGGGCAGCCCCCCGCACACCCACACACCCCCCATCGGGGCACACCCACATACCCCCCATCGGGGCCCACCC
>WKFP01014809.1:2102-36533 GCA_011057875.1 Pterocles orientalis | reverse complement strand
CACAGTCACCCCGCACCGCTCCCCCCCGGCGCGGACCTTTGTTCTTCTGCGTGCGGGCGATCTCCTTCTCGATCTCGGAGATCTTCTCCAGGATGCCCATGGCGGGGCCCGGCCGCCCGGCCCGCTCCGCTGCCCCAGGCCCCGCACGCCGCACACCGGAACTGCCGCCCGTCCGCCCGCTTCAAGCGTCCGGGCAGACCCGCGGCGGGTACTGCTGTGCACCCGTCACAGCGCTCCGGCCGCCTCCCGCGCCCCACGTTATGGGTTCCGGCACCCCATTGGGGGCACGGGTGGGGATTTTATGGGTGGGGGTCCCGGGCTGAGCGGGGAGAACGGGCAACGGGGGTAAGGAGGGGGGCTGGTTGTAGGGAAAGCACTAGGGAAGCAGGTGGGTTTCACAGGGAGCCCCCCCACCATGCCTTGCCCCCTCCCCATTCTCTAATTAAGGCCAGATCCCGCATTTAAGGCAATTAGCAGCTGGTGGGATTCCTGGAGAAACCGTGGAAGGAGGAGATGAAGCAGAGCTCTCCCCCAGAACCGAAACGCTTTGGCTGACAGACAGACACGGAGACAGGCGCCGTCAATGCATTTGATATTTAATTTGGATGTCGATCGCTCCACAAAGGGCTCCCCAGTCCCGGCTCCCTCTGCCCCAGCGAACACCCCCCCTTCGGCAGCCAGCGCGATCAAAGAGAAACATCGCAACATCTTCCCCAACCAAACACCCCGTTTCTTACCTGCGCCCCCAGGTCAGTTCTCTCTCACCCCACCACAACATACGACATCTCTCCTCAGCTCACCGAACGAGTCAAAGAAAAAGAAAAACAAAACGAAGGCTTCAGAGGAGGGGAGCTCTGAACACCGACGGCCCCTGAAAACCTCTCGGCTCCAGAACCTGCTCTGCACCCACCACACACGTTTCACAGGGTGGCACCACCCTGGCAGTTTTGGATTTCAGCCGAAATTGGCTTCGGGACGGTGGGAAGGAGGTAGGCAGAGAGCAGGATGCTCCTTCCCCACCCTTCTCGCAACATATCAAGTCTTAAAAGAAAAACTTCAGCGGCTTTGGGGTAGTTACACAAATTAAACCACCCCAGGACCCTTCCTGACCCAGCTTCTGAAAACCACAGCGTTAATGCAGCTAAAGCACACCAGAAACCCAAGCGCCACGCTGGCACCGACAGCCCTGGGGAGTGCCAGGACACTGATATTGCACCCACACAACTCCGGAGGGCTGCAAGGAGCCTTCGGAACTGGGTCCCTGTGCCCACACAGCACCTGGGAGGAGGATTCATCCCCACGCTTGGTCACAGCACAGCAGCACCACTGGCTCTCGCCTCTAGAACCAGGATGTCTCCCAGCACTGCCCACAAGGAACCACCTCACCCCATCACCAAAGGGGCCGAGCTTCTCCGAGAGGAGCAGAACAAAGCAGGAATCCTCTTCCCAACTTCTCTGCTCACA
This sequence comes from Pterocles orientalis, assembly GCA_011057875.1. Lineage (NCBI taxonomy): Eukaryota > Metazoa > Chordata > Aves > Pterocliformes > Pteroclidae > Pterocles > Pterocles orientalis. The sequence goes on along the minus strand of WKFP01014809.1, from coordinate 35,069 downwards.
GCTGCTCTCCCCTCGCAGCTCAACCTGCTCTCCCGCTTGCCTTCACACTACTCTACAACCCTACCCACGATGGCCAAGACAACGGCACGTGCTTCCTCCACCCCCGGGGGACTCCTGCCAGGTCCCCCCTCTTCTCCCGTAAGCAGGTCTCTCTCCCTTCGTGCTGGGGAAAAGGATTCATCCGCGGCAAGCAGCACGCACGAGGCGGGTGCTCTCCGCATCATCTCCTGAGACCAGCCCGGCCACTCCTCCGATCACGCAAGATCCCAACTTAGAATATCGGAATGGGCTCACCGAGACCCGAATACTTCCTCGTTAAGGCTTAAACTAGCAATTCCACAGCTGCAGTGAACCAGACAGACATGCTGCCGAAAGGAAGAAAGTCAGCTAAAAAGAAGAAAACCCAAACACCTCGGCGCTCAGCACGCGGAGACTTCGCTTTCCTCCCCCAGGCGGCAAACCCGTCCTCACCACCCACCCGGTCAGTGCCACAAGCCTGCTTCAAGGGGGTCTTCTTTAAAACAGCCAGAAAAACACAAACTAACCTCCCACAAAAGCCCCGCAGGTGGGACTGTCACATTAAATATATAACCAAGGCCAACTTTTAAAATGTCTTTTAAAAAAAGAGAAACCACACGCGCATACGCACACACTTTGGCACACGAGCCTTAAGTTATATCACTTGAAACGTTTCAAAGTCAGCAGAGAGCTACTGGGGTTTTTTCCTTTTTTTTTTTGTCGTTTTTTTTTTTGCCTTGTAAAAAGATATCAAGCAGTGGTGTTGGTGAAGCATGAAGAGCGAGTACAAATGCTGAACAGTCCCAAAGCGGTTCCTGTGACACTGCTCAACACTTGCACTCCGATTACCTTCCCAAAGCGGTAAGCTGATTACATACACAGATATAAAAACTAACGCAGACATTCCCGGTTTTCAATGTGAAAACGGTAAAATGTAATCGAGTACTTGTGCATTTGCCATAGGGTCCTTGGGAAAAGGAACCATAAAAATATTTTTTTTAATTAAAAGTCTTTTTTATGTCTTTTTTTTTCTTTTTTTTTTTTTTACCCTTAACTTAAGTAAAGAGCAAATATACACCTACAAGCAGAGTTCAGATCCACTTTACTGAGAGCCTGAAGTCCGTACATCAAATTAATTCCCAGTGGCATATCCAGACACCGGAACAGCTCCCAGCTCCAAAGGGCTGGCGTTCCTGAAAGATCTGCAGCTCCGGCTAACCTAGTTAGCCGTCACGAAGCAAAGACTCGTTCAAGCCTCATCTGTCTCAGCCAACACTCCCCCAACAGACTCTGCAGCCGAGCAGCCCTCTGCCAAGCAGAGCCTCACGCACAGGACCCGGCTCTGGGAGCATCAGAGCTGGCAATCTGGGCAACAAACCTGAGTCCTGGCGATCTCAACCCACACCAGGCTGTAACAATGAAAATATAAGCACCAAGCTTCTATTTTCTTATTACTCAGAGGACAGACCACTGATACCAGCTACTGAGAAACAGCTTCCAGAGGAGAGCCGGGAGGAATTTCAGTGATAGAGAAACTAGCTGTGCAATAACAAAGTGCATTGAAAGGTAGCTTAAAACCAGATTAAAGATCAAATCGCCACTCGACAGGAGGGAGAATCAAGCTCCGACAGCCACGCTCCTTGGGCTGGGTGGGTTAACATTCAGGCTCTCTCTCGCGAGTCCGAGGGGCAGGAGAGAAGCGTGCATTCCCCTGCTCCGACAGGGACACAGTTCTCCCGGCAGGCCATGCTCTCCTGCCCGCTTTGCTTCTGTGCGGTATCAGTTCTGGACAGCTGTCATCGGAATTCGTAGATAGGAGCGCTGTGCTCAGGAACGTGAGTTAAATTCAGTGACTGATACCTGGGAGAGAGAGAAAAGACAGAGGAGAGGATTACACAGAGCACTAACGGCTCCTGCTCGGCAGGCCCCAGAGCAGACATCCTGGTGGCTGTCTCTTCTTGTCCCCTTTACAGTCTCTGAGTCAAGTCTCCAAGGTCTTCAGGCACCCAACACCCACTCACCCACGGCACCAAGACCCCATGAGGACTCGGCATCATTCCTCATTTCCATTCCCATGCCTCTAAGCTACCTGCAGCCAGGCTGTGTTCGAGGTAGGCTGTGCTTTTTGGACGCCTTTTGAACATGAACGTTTCATGTTCAAACGGTGTTTGCTGCAACTGCAAATTACACTCGGGTCTTTCAAACCCTAGCTCGAGAGGATTTGTCTGAAAGCCTCCCAGGTACCCTCCTGTCTCATGAGAGCTTCCAGCCACCCCACGGATTCACCTGCCGTGCGTGACAAATGTCCAAGGCTGTCAGAGGGAAGAGAGCTCCCCACAGCTCCTTGTCACACGGCTTTAACAAGAAACCACCCAATTAACTGACTGTTCCCCGTGTCTCACAGCAACACCCCAAGGACTGTGGACTACAAAGCACCAGCCTAACAAGCAACGGCCAAGCTGCTCTATGTGAGAAAGCACCGAGGAAGGCCTTTCCGACATCCTCTGAAGCGCCAAGGCATGCTGAAGCTCAAAGCTTGAATCACTGAGCAAAGCACAAGCCTGCAGACCAGGCCAGGCTGCCTCGCACTTGCCTGGCCCCAGGGGAGGGCAGGAGCAGCCCTGCGAGTGTTTGGACTGGAGATCAGGCTTCTGCAGGGACGATTTCAGTGAACCACAGCTGACGTCTGCCTCACAACGTACCTCATAGATGCTTCACTGGGCCACCACACATCTTCAGACCTTGTATCAGCCCTGCCCCAGCCCAATTATCCCCGGCCCGTGCACAAAGGGCCACACAAATGGGCTACACTCGCCCGCTCTGGCCAAGCACTGCACACACACCCTCCCTTCTGCCCCAGGACTTGGCCACCAGAACCTCCCTCCCAGCCCACAGAAGCACCGCCTGGGCGCTCCCAGGCTGCAGACGAGCGGAAGAGGAATCACTGCTGGGTTTGAGGAGCCACCCTTCAGTTCACAAGAAGAAGGAAGCTTCCTTACCATTCTGAACTCCTATGGTAGTAATAGCCCTCTATAGACGCCGCTGACTTCTGGAAGCAGATGTAATAGAAACCAGCAAAGGAAGCACCGCTGATGTCTTTGATAGTGTGATCTGGGACTAGGAACTGTTCCTGCACACAAAACACAGACCCTGTTTTAAAATTCCAGTCCAATACTACCCCCCACCGCCCTCAATCTGCCCTCCCAGACTGAGTATCGGCACCCGTAACACAAAGGCACTCCTGGCTGAGCATTCCCTGTGCTCGCAGCAGCCCAGACCCCAGAGACCAGCATGTTCTCTCACCACGGGCCACTGCAGGCATCTTACAGGGAAGCAGGCAACTGAGAACAGAACCAGTTTTAAAGAATGCACGAGATCACTTTTAGTTCAACACCCGCCTGCTGCAAACCAGAAGCCAACTCCAAAATCAGGAATCGGAGCTGCCTGGTGAAGAGAAGGCTCCGAGGAGACTTTATTGCAGCCTTTCAATACTTACAGGGGGTTATAAGGAAGATGGAGAGAGACTTTTTACCAGGACCTGTAGTTATAGGATGAGGGGTAACGGTTTTAAACTAAAAGAGGGTAGCTTTAGATGAAATAAAAGGTAGAAATTATTTATGATGAGGGTGGTGAGACACTGGCCCAGGTTGCCCAGAGAAGCTGTGGATGCCCCATCCCTGGAGGGGTTCAAGGCCAGGCTGGTCAGGGCTTTAAGCAATGATGTCCCTGCCCATGGCAGGGGAGGGGCGTGTACTTGATGATCTTTAAACGTCCCTTCCAACCCAAATCTTTCTGCAATTCTATGACTTCCTCCAACCACAGCTGCACAAAGCTTGTGTAAAGAGGGAGGAACTGATCCAGCTGAAGAGCAGCGAGGTGCAGACTGGCCAGTCTGCATCACACAGGCCCCGTACAGGCACTGAAGACACTAATTCTCTCATCCTCTAGAGCATCACCAAGCAAGATTTTCTTGTTGTGTTTTTAGCTGTGACTGCAGCCCTTAAGGATGCCATTAGCTGGCTAGACAGAAGTCACACTGGAATTTGCAAGTACAGTGGGTTAATGAGGTTGGTAGGGTCAGATCTTTCATTAAACCAGCAGAGCTGAAAAAGCTTTCAGGCACCACAAGCCTCTGCCAGTCACTTGTAAGCAGCTCATCAGAGAAGGAGACGTGCAGAGTTTACCTTCCATCTCATGAAGACATAGTCCCCATTTTTCAGATCCTCATAATCAAAGTCATCGGAGTTAAATGTTTTTGCATACTGGTAAAAAGCCTGGAACTTCCCCTGAAACAAAAAAGAAAATTAAAAAGGATGCTTATTCCAGGAGTAGAGCTCCCTAGTGCCAGCTGCTATTGAGGGAAGAGCTGCTGTGGAACAGGACAGACATTGCCAGACATCCACAACCATATCCAGCCCAGCTGGAGAAGCTCCTACACTTCCAGAGGAAGATATTTTGACAGAAACATAATAAACATCAAAGCCGGGCAAACAACAGCAAAGGTCAAGGTGTGGAGGCAATCAGCTGGCTGCTGTGGCCCTGATCCAGAGCACGGTGGCAGCCACACCCTGTCCCAAGCACAGGGCTGAGGTGACTGGTGGCATGGCTGAGACACGGGTCCTGACTGCCCCGCCTGTGCCAGAGGGGTACTTCTGCCCTTCTCCACTCCATTTTGGGATAAGCCTTCAAAACAAGGAGTGTGTTCTCCTAGGGGCTCAGGAGATGAGGACTGTGCCTGCTCCCTTCCAACTCCAGGGCCAGCAAGTGGAAAGCAAGGCACTCCTTCCCCTCACCTGGATCACAGCCAACAGCCTGCTGAAGGGACCTCTAGTTGCAAAGATCCCAAGGCGGGGAAAAAAAGAGTTAAACACCCAAAAAAAACAGAAGTTTCCAGGTCTTTCTGGCAGCTCTTGCACAGGCACGCCTCACCTCCAAATCAGCTGCTCAGCCAGGTCTGCATCAGACCCACATCTGCACCCCAGCGTTATTTACCCAGTGTTTACGATCCACATCTTCGTCAGCATCCCACTTGCGCGTTAAGAAAGGGTGCTTTTTACTGATTATTTCCCCTTCAAAGAAAGTGGTGAGGGTTGGGTATTCCTAGCAGAAAAGAGAGATGAACGAGAGGTCAGAAGATTTGTCACCTCGAGACAGAAACTCAAATGCAGATAAAGGTGCAGCTACTCAGCAAAAAGCAGCATCTCGCAGCAGGAGCTCCAGGGGATCCGAGGCCGGTGCTCCCCATCCCTCTGAGCAGCACGCTGACTCCTCCTGCCCCACACCTCTCACAGTCTGACTCATCCCCACGCACAGCCTCCACCCTCTTCTTCCAGCCTCTCAGCTCACTTCACGAACCCAGGAGCTGGGCTGTGGGGAAGCTCCCAGCTGGACCATCCCAAGGGACCGTTTACAGCCAGCACCGCTCCCCAGAGGACACCCGGAGGCTGCTGCATGACGGTACAAAGCCCACGGGCTGGATTAAGCCACGGCACTGGGGGAGAAGGTCCTTCTCTTCAGCTTTGGCACTGAATTAGGAGAACGCAGGCAGGGAACAGCAGGCTCAGCTGGGGCGAGCGAGCTTCTCCAAGCGCTCCCGTGTAACGACAGACACGTGGTGCACTGCAGCTGAAGGATGCATCACCTCCAGAGACAGTTCTCACCGAGTGTCCAACACACCACAAGCAGATCTCAGATGGACAGGGAAAGGGAAGGAAGTATGTGAAGATCTGAGTGTTCAGGTCCTGGTTTATTTTCCTTCAGCAACACACCAGCACTGGCAGAGTGCCTGAAGCTGACTGCAGGGTCAGATTTGGTTCTGCTCAGACCTTAAGGGATGCCAGAGAAGCTTCCCTTGCCCAGCACTCCCACCAGGGTCTGTTGGATTTGCTTGCCATGCCAAGAACAGCAGACTGAAGCTATTAAACTACTTCATGGTCAAATTTACTCTATGCTTAATCCCTCTACTTCCTATTTCTGGTGGCAGCTTCTCCCAGCCCACCAGGAAAAAGAAAAGCCTTTACACAGCACCTTTTCTTGTCGTTTTGCAGTTAACACTCACCTCTGTAAGGCCTTTAATCTTCAAGTATCCACAGAGATAGGAGTTTTCCATATCCACATGCTAGAAAAGAGAGCAAAGTCCAACCATAAGCATAGCTATGAGGGCACCCAATTGATCCAAAGCAGTTTCTAACCTCTCCAAGGCTAATTTCAGGTTCAACTGGTATAGACTGTCCAGCCTGCTGCCCAACACTCCCACTGGCAGCCCTTTCCCACAGCTGGGAACCACTCAGAAAGATGATTTACAGGTGCCCAGCTCAGCTCTGACAGCCTCCACATCCCAGGCCGTACAACACCCTCTGCCCAGAGGTCTCCGATGGGAAGCAAACCCCCCCACTCTCCACCCAGAAGGAAGCATACTCACAGTTTTCTCCACCCCTGGCTAAACCACCCACACCCCCAGACCTCACACTTCCCAGTCAACCACCACCAGCAAATGGCACTCAGGTGAGAGGAAGAAAAAAGCATCTATTTACTGGAGATAATCCAGGCTGGAGGAAGCAAGTATTGCCCTGAACTTTGCCGTCTGCTTGCTGAGCAGCCCTGCCCCACGCCTCTCTAACAGACTGCCCACACTCTCTGCCTCGTACCCAGCCCGGCGGCACGGTGCACGCCAAAGCCTGCTCAGAAGCCAGACAATATCTCACTCGTTTTGAAAGAGGCCTTTCTCCCACATCCACCGCTTTTGTGCCACCCTCCTTCTGAGCTACAGGCTGCATCTCGCTTCTCCTGCTACGCAGGAGCGAGGCAGGGGGGCTGCGTCTGTTCCAAGCACCTTTCAAGCCAGGGGGTTTTCCAAGCTTTCCCCCTGACATCTCCCGATCAGTTTTCAAAGCAAGAAGCGAGTTATTTGGGGAAGTGCAAACATCAACTGTGAGAAGATGGATCTTCCCCACCTGTGATCAAAGAAAAGCGCCGTTTCCCTGCGCTCAGCACAGAGAGAGCAGGCAGCCACCTCTTCTCAGCTGACACGCGCACAACAGCAGCATTTTTAGCACAAAGCCACAGCCAGCCCCTGCGAGGAGGAGGCAGCATGCAGTGAAGCTATCAGCCATTGGATGTCCCCAACACAGCAAACCCCACCAGGTACGCTTGTGCTGGTGACAAGGGGAGGACCAAGCATGAAAAAAGACAGTCAGGTTCAAACGCTGGCCCATCTGCTGACCCTGGGGCTCTGACACCACCTCACAACGCTGGCACACATGTCAAAGCTTCATCACTGTGCTCACTGCATGCTCAACCACAGTCCCCCAGATCCCGCGCCACCAAACCGGGAACAAAGCTGTGACTCGCAGGGTGCTCTATAGGAAAGCGTGTATCAGATGTCGGGCTTGCCCGCGTCCTAATGACTCCGCACCTCGCCAGCTCTGCCCAAAGCGAGCCTGCCAATGTCTAGGACTAAAAATAAAGCACAGAGGGTGACAATGACTGCAGGGAGGAATGGGAAAGCCACATGAGCCAGCATCCCGACCCCCCAGCACAGCTGGGCACTACAGCTGTCTGGCTGCATTCCTGCCACAGACAAACCACCCCACACTGCCTGCTCAGCCCGGGGGAGCCTCCGACACCCCAGGGATGGGGAACCCTGGGTCCACGTCCAGCCGAGCCACACACTCTGCCAGCCAGGGACTGGGACCTGGATCCCTGCTGATTTCCAGCCAGGCCTGAAATACAGGCTGTCCCGCGGCCAGGCTCTAATACAGGCTGTCCCGCGGCCAGGCTCTAATACAGGCTGTCCCGCGGCCAGGCTCTGAACCTTCCACTCTGGGGCACAGAGGTGCACAGCCATGAGAGAGGGATCCTGAGCTCTGAACCTTGGCAGGCCTGAGGGGAGTGGGGCGGAGAGGTGGGGAGGGAAAGGCTTGAGGGCAGCAGGATCTCCTCAGGGTTTGAGGGGAAGGGAGCACAGAGGTGCCCCCGGGCCTCCCCGGGCCTGAGGGAAACGGGTCTCTCCTGGGGCCTGAGGGGACCAGGACAGGGTCTTTCTCCTGATCCTGAAAGGAGAGAGCCCAGGGGGACAGCGAACTCTCCAGAGCCTGATGACACACAGCCATTGCCAGGGGAACGGGTCCAGAGGGAACCCGGGGAGTCGCAGCCAGGGCAGGGAGGGCCATGGGCCTGTCCAGGCCTGAGGGGAAGGGTCCCCCGAGGCCCCCGCCACCCTGGTCCCACCTCCCTGGGGCTGAGGACAGGGCTCAGCGCACAGGGCCTGCAGGGGACACAACAGCATCGGGCTTCTGAGGGACCTGGGGAGGGGCAGACACCGACCCGAACGGGGAGGAGGCGGCAACCGGGGCCTGAGGGGACCGGGGGCGAGGAGGACGGCGGCAGCCAGGGGGTGGGGAAGGAGAAAAAACAACTGGGCTCGAGGGGACCGGAGACGGGACGAGCGCGGCCAGGAGCGAGTTGTGAAGGGACAAGGAGGGGGCGACCGCGGCCTGAGGGGACCGGCGGGGCGGGAACGGCGCCGCGGCTTGAGGAGCGCGGGGCCCGGCTACAGCGGGCCCGGGGGGGAGGCTGCCGGCCGGCCCCTCACCTGCATGACGACCTCCACCTCGTAGGCGTTGCCCTTGCTGCGCTGCTGCCCGCGGAACTTGGCGCCGCTGTAGAGCAGCGAGGTGGCCACGCCGGGCTGCGCCGTGTTGATGGGAGGCGGCGGCACCAGGCTGCTGGCGGCCGCCCCGGTAGACGGCGAAGAGGCCGAACCCGCCGTCCCGCCCGCGCGGCACCGCTCGCTCCGCACCGGCATCTCGGGAGGGTCCCCGGGAGCCAGCGTGGCCGGGGCCGAGCGCGGCCGGGAGGCGCCGCCCGCTCCGCTCCGCTCCCCGCGCGCCGAGGCCGCCGCCGCCGCCGCCGCCTGGCTCAGGGCCTCCCGGCAGCGCCTCCGCGCGCTCCCATTGGCCCTCGCGGGCGCTGCGGGAGGGGCGGTGCCGGGCGCTGATTGGCTGGAGGCGCCGGGGACGCTTTTCCTCCCGGCAGGCGCAGCCGCGAGGGGTGCTGGGAAGTGTAGTTTTCTCCCCCCGTCCCCGGCGGGACGGGAGGGCCAAAGGGACAAAACGCGTTCGCAGCGCGGATTGGCTACTGCTGTGGCAAGATGGCGGCGCCCGTGGAGCCGTGCTGAGGCGGGAGGGCGGCGGCGGTTCCTCCCTGTCCCCGTTCCCCGCCGCCATGTGGCGTGGCTGCCGGCGGCTGCTGCAAGGCCGCTCCCCGCTGGCCTCACTCCCCCGACCGCCTCCTGTCACCGATGGGAGCGGCCCGGTGGGGCCGGGCGGGGGCCGGGCCTACGCCCCACCGGCAGGTGAGGGAGCGCCGGGGCCTCTCCAGCTACATTTGGGGAGGGGGGGCCCTTCCCAGCCCTTCCCCGGCCCGGTGGGGCTGGTCCTGCGGGCATCCTCCCCTCCCCACCCGGTGACACTCCTCAAGGTCACCCCGGGCCAGGGGAGGTCTGGGCTCGGCGCCTCGGGGGGGTGGAAACCCGGGGAAGGGTCCAGGCCCCCCCCCGGTGGGGCAGGGAGCGCTGCCCGCACAGCTCCGGGGGGGGGGCCGGGCACCCCGAGGCCTTTCCGTGAGGTGGGTGGGTGCTGGGCCTCCCCCCGTGCTCTGCTCCTGGCGTTGGTGGGGGTTTGGGGGGGGGGGTTGCTGTCAGTGTGATCAAGTCCTCAGTGGAGCCGTTGGCTGGTGTGTTTTGATGGTTTTCAGGGGGGTGGGACCCAGCTGGGGTGGTTCAGGCACGTTCTGGGCCGTGTGTCCCCTCCATGGATTTTGCTGGAAACGAGCGGATTTGAGGACAGCGTAATTAGTGACTCATCACGGGGTGTCGGGAGCCTGCTGACATGACTCAGGACTTCTATGTGATACGTACACGTTCATCCTCTCAGAACTGTGCTTCGACTGAGGCCCCAAAGCTTGCAGGTCACCGAGCCTGAGCAAATCCTCTTCCATTTCCCCAGCGGCAATGTGCTTTTTTTAGCCCAGAAGAACAGCCCTGCAGCCTGGCCTGCTTGCTTCACCCTACAGGAGGTGGATTTATGGGGTTCGGGATTTACGATCTGGTTGCTGTTGTCAGGGGAACGGCTTGGAGATTCTTCCTGCCTTGTGTGAGAGATACGAGCTTTTGCACCACATGTAACCCGGCTGTTGGGATTGCATGAAGCAACGCTGGTAGGAAAGGAGGCTGCTCTTCAAACAGAACCTTGCGGTTCCCTCAGGCTCACCTTGCTGGGGGAACAGGCGGACTCCCGAGCTGGAATGGGACGTGTGGGCTGGAGGCGACCACGGGAGGTGGTTCCTCCCCGGGTGACTCAGCGGCACGCTGCAGTGTGTGCGACATGTCCCCAGCACCATCCAGCCGCTACCACCTCTGCCTGCGATAAACCTGCCCCCGTGGGCGGTCGCGGCGGAGGCAGTGGCTCCTTGCCCCTGCATGCTCGGAACCTGCCGGGAGCTGTGGTTCTTCCCACTGGCTGCAGGTCAAAGGAGAGGATGAGCTGGAAGCACTGAGGGAGGGTGTGTGGGCTGGCACCGGGGGGGTTTGTCATCGATGGGGGTGGACAGGGAGGCTGCTGTGGCATGTCCTGCCTCTAACCCAGCTCTGCTGGATTTCTCTTTGCTCTGAGAGCAAGCAGAGAGGGTTAGGCAAGGCAGTTCAGGATTATTTGGACGTGGTTGCAGTGGGACAATCTCAGAAGACTGAGCCCCCAGTGAAACTCATCTAAGAGGTGGGGAAGGAGCGCTGGGACAGGTCTGCTTTGGATACTGCCCTTGCCAGGCTCTGTAGAAACTCAGTGCAGGCCGGTTCAAAGGGAGCTGAGAGCCCAGCCTGGGCTGGTGGAAGCAAAGTCAAGCTGGTCCCGTTATCTTTCCAGTTGTGCACAGCGATGTTGTGGTTTTTCACCAGTTTCGTGGTGCTTCCCCAGTTGACTGGAGCTCACTGAAATGGTGTGGTGCTTGGAAGCTGTGGAGGAATGGGCAGGATTGGTGTGGCCAGGCCACCTTGACAGCACCAAGGGCTCTGTCTGTTCTGGGCTGTGATGGGGAGCAGGGGAAGTGGCTGAACCTCCTCCAGCTGCTTTCTGAATGGCTGTTTTTGTTCCCAGAGAGGAAGCGGTTTTACCAGAACGTGAGCATCTCACAAGGAGAAGGTGAGTACAGCTGCTGGGACCGGACGGAGGGGCTGGTCCCCAGGAGGGGCATTATCACCCCACGCTGCTTCAGCGAGAACATGACACGCTCGCAACCCAGGCTGCGCGAGTGGGGTATTTGTTACCATCCTGCTGTGCCCTAGTGAAGCCACGTGGTGGGAAACAGCTTCTGAGACTGTTCAGGGGAGAGTGTGTCCAAACAATTGTCATGGTGGGAAATCAAGTATCCCTGGTCCCTTGCTCCCATCAGCTCCAGCTCCGAATCTGCTCCCGCTGTGGGGTCGTCTGTTGTTCCTTAGTGCCTGCTCCTCTTTGATTCCCCAGGATTTCTACTCTGATTCCCCAGGAGGCTTTGAAATAAACCTGGACCACCGAAAGCTGAAAACACCCCAGGCCAAGCTCTTCGCTGTCCCCAGTGAGGCCTTGGCCATCGCAGTGGCAACAGAGTGGGACTCCCAGAGAGACACCATCAAGTTCTACACTATGCACCTGGTGAGCACGGCAGGTTGGGACACCAAGACCTCAGTGGGGCAGAACACTCTGTGCTGGGAGCCGTCAGGTCAAGGAAGTCAGGATTAAAGACAGGGAATGGTTAAATACCAGGGGCTAGAGGTGGGTTTGCTAGGCTACTGCCGCCTGGCAAGGGCTTTGCCAGCTGGCAGAATGGAATCCAGGGCGAGGGTTGAGAACTGCTTTGGGGTTGAGAACTGCTTTGGGGTGTAAGCCTTGCGTCGGGGTGTGTGAGACGGGGGCACCTGAGAATGTTTCCTTCTGCGTCCTGCCTCCCCCAGCTCTCCCGAGTACTTGCAGTCGAATCGTCATGGCTTGGTTTAAACCTGGGGTGACTGTGTAGACGTGAGAAGTCTCCAAACACAGAACATGGGGAGAGCAGGTCGTCCTAATGGCCATGGAACTGGGGACAAGAGGTTGGGACTTTGGCTGGGCACTGGGGAGAACCTTGTGGTTGTGAGGGCGGTTAGACACTGGCTATGTGACTGGGGGGAATCTGTGTCACGGGGGGACTTGAGAAGGAGCTGACGGTGTTACTGAGGATAGCAAGGGGTGGGAGGAAAGAGGACGAGCTTTGGAGCAGTCTGAGAGCCTTGTCCCCTGGCGCTTGATGGTTCTTCTCCTGAGGCTTCTGAAACCAGTGAGAAGACTCCTGTGATGTGAGCCATGTCCTGGCCCTGCACCCCTTTAAGCTGTGCTCCTCGATTCTCTGTCTGCCACAAATTCCTCTGCTGCTTCTTGGCTTTGTACAATGAAAACTTCTTCCCCAAGCCTTGAATAACAACAGTTTAAACTGCCTTTATCCCGCAGACCACACTGTGCAACACGGCGCTGGACAATCCCACGCAGAGAAACAAAACGCAGCTGATCCGCGCGGCTGTGAAGTTCCTGGAGACTGACACTGTCTGGTACGAGATGGGGGCTCCGCTGGCGCAGAGGCGAGGTTGTCTTGTCGCAGTGTGGTTTTTGGAAGGGTGGTTGGGGGAAGTGAGGGAAAATGTCCACCATAACCCAGTCCTGGCAGGGCTCTGACCTGTCCTGGTTTTGGCCCAAGGGTCTGAATTAGATTAAGCCAGTTCTACGTTTGCAAACCTAGGGGAGGTCCCTGCACCCAAAGGGCACAGGTGTGAGGGAGAATGGGGATCTGGTCCTGTGTTGAACTCTGTTTTTGACACCTCTGTGCTGGGCAGGGGCTGGAGCAGCAGGAAATGAAGATCTCCTTGGGGGAGAGAAAACATCTGGGGGGAATCTGTCAGCCCAGTCCCCGGTACTCCTGTGCCCACTACAGGAAGCTCAGATTGCTTGTACTGTTAGCAAAACGCTCCTTGTTCCTTAAAGTCCCCGTGGGCTACAGGGTCAAGCCTGTTCATGCCCAAGCTCCTGTCTCACAGTCCCAGCCCCTGGGGTGTCCACTGGTAGCTGCACAGCCCCTGTTCCCCTTGCTGTGGTCTGGTGGGGGGCAACTTCCTTCCCAGGGGTGTGCCCCAGCCTGGCAGGGAGCAGTCTGTTTGGGAGCGAACATCCAGTGTGGTTTTGTTCTGCAATGTCCCAGTTATCGTGTGGAGGAGCCACCTGCCTTGGCAGAGCTGCAGAAGAATGAATGGGATCCCATTGTTGCCTGGGCTGAGGAAAGGTAAGAGGTCAAAGATGTTTCTGGCTGCTTATGCCCTGCCCTGCTGAGGCCAGGAACTCAAGTGCTTGTGGCTGTCAGAGCCACAAGGTCCACGAGCCCTGTGCTTTTCTGAGGGGCTGGGCGATCATTCCAGGTACAAGGTGGCAATTGGCTCCTCAACCAGCTTCCTGGGGCCGAACATCCCAGCCAGCACCAAGGAGACCTTCGTCAGCCACCTGGCGTCCTACAACATGTGGGCTCTGCAAGGTGAGCGAGGCTGTGCCGGCAAACTCTCCGCTCAGGCTGCGCCAGCAGAAGAGGCGGTTCCTCTCCCCGGGGGAGAAGAGTGACTGTAGTTTTTCCTCTCCTGCAGATGTACTGAGATAGTCAGGGTGTTGAGGTTTATGCTTTAAAACCCCAGGCCAGTCCTTAGCTGTATTTGTTACAGGGACTCTCCCCTTAGTGCCACTGGTTTTCAGAGTCTGACTGCGAGCTGTCTGCTCTGCCCTAGCAAAAATAACTTCTTTAACACCACACTTCCTACTGACACAGTCCCCAGCTTTGTTACAGGAGAAGAAATGGGGTTTAGTACTCCAGGTGCCCCTGGCTCTGTGCACTGTCCTCACTCTTTCACCCTTATAGCCCACTTGATCTTACCTGAGACTGCTGAATGACACCTATAGATAAAGAAAGGAAGTAATGTTTGCTTTGCTCAGGTCCTCAAATGCAAGACTTGAATGAGCAGCAGAGAGTGAAACACGCAGAAGCCATGAGCTGAGCAGCTAAGGAGAGGTATCAGGGACAGGATTCCTGGGACAGGGCTTGCAAAGGCTTTCCGTTACACCTGTAAAGATTTTTTTTTTTTGATAAATCATTTATTTTCCTCACAGTTTGGGTAGACAGGGCAGAAGGGAAAAGCATGTGAAAAAAGCATGCCCAGGTCCCTGAGCCACCAGGCACTCGCTCTCCTCCCCTGAACTTGCAAGGCAGTAGCCGGTGGTGCGGCAGGAAAGAGCTCTGCTGTTCCCTCAGCCCAGCAGCTGTGTCCTTTGCCGAATTCTCCCAGGGCACAGCAATTTGCACACTGATTTTCTGTGCGTGGTTCTAGGTGTGGACAGCTCTTGTAGCACCAAACAGCGTGAGTCCCTCCCACGCTGGACTTTCAGCTGAGCTGCAGAACGCTGGGGCCCGGCTGGGTGTCCCTTCCTTTGCACGGGGCAGGTTTGTGGCAGAATGATAGGAGGCGGTTTCCAAGGCACAGCCTTTGTCACTTGCGGTGACAGCGGCCAGAACAGTGCCTTGTGTCCGCTGTTAACTGCAGATGTGACGATTCAGTGCCCAGCTGCGAGTGGGAGGTGTCACTGTCCCTGAGGAGGTGCCACACACCCGCTGTCTCTTCAGAGCATGTGAAGATGCTGCTGTAATGCTGCAGAAAACAACCATGTGTCTCGTTTGGTTCGGGTTATTCTCTTCCAGGAATAGAATACGTCGTCACCCAGCTGAAATCCCTGATTCTGTCCATGGGGCTGATTGACAGGCACATTACTGTAGAGAGAGCCGTGCTGCTGTCTCGCCTGGAGGAAGAATACCAGGTAAGGGATGTTGCAGAACACCCCTGTAATTCCAATAGCAATCATCTCAGCGTGACAAATGCATCTCCCTCCACAAATAACTGGCAAGGGGAGTGCCTGCTGTTGCAGGAGGGGTTCCACTCCACCAGTCTCCCTGTTTGAGGGAGTGTGGAGGGTGCTGCTGTGGAGCAACATCATGGGCACAACAGCTCAGAGTGCTCCTGGCGCTGCCAGTTTCTTTTTGCAGAACCCAGATGGCTGCTTTTCTCCCTCTCTAATCTGAAGTGCAAAGCTGCTCCGGGTTATCCAGCCTGGAGGCCTGGGTAGACACCAAACTAATAACTTGCTTGCTGGAAGCTGGCCTGGTGTGAAGCTCTCCCTGACCCAAAAGTGGCTGAAGTTGACAAAAGTTTTTCCATCCTCTGTTTAAGGGGCTTTGCCTCAGACACCGGTGCAGATGAAGCATGTCCTTCCACCTTACACCTCCCTGCCCCTGTAGTCGTCAGCGCAGCTCCTGTGGGGTCACCCGTGTTTCACAAACATGAAAAGGGAGGCTGGGAGTTGCTGAGGAGCTCTGTATAATCCAGTTCTGAACTGACTCATGTTCCTTCCTCAGATTCAGCGGTGGGGCAATGTGGAGTGGGCCCATGACTACGATCAGTGCGAGCTGCGTGCCCGCGTGGCAGCTGGGACGCTCTTTGTTCACCTCTGTTCAGAGAGCTCGACTGTAAAACACAAGCTGCTGCAGGACTGAGGCTGCGGGGCCGGGCGCAGGAGGAAAAGCCCGGCTGTGAATGGCTGCTGTGAGCCGGTGGAGAGTAACCACCCTCCTGCCTCCACACCTTTCCTGGGATCAGCCTCGTACCGAGCTGTGGGCAGCTCCTGGCTTGGGCTGCCTGCTGCGGTGCAGCGCCAGCAGTTCTGAGCCCACAGGGAGGAAGGGTCAAGGTGTGCTCCCTCTGCATCCCCCAGCCAGCAGCTCTGTCCGTGACCGGTGGCTGGAACTCATCAGAGGAGCTCCCACGGAAGAAAGAGCTCCCTGGGCAGGGCGCGGCACAGACATACCAGCATATGCCACATGTCTTCAGAGCTGCCAGCTCCTGACACACACTTGTTATGGAAATCTGAAAACAGACTCCATTGCATCTGTTCTTCATCCCTCGGCGTGCCTGTGTGTACCACCAGGGTCTCTGATTAAAGGCACGCCCCTGCTAGATACCGAAAGCCAGTGCTGCTGCGTATTCCTTTGTTTTAATCGCCAAACCGCGGTGTAGGTCCTGAGCTGCCGGGCTCCAGGCAGGTGCTGGGGCTGCTGCAGGCAGAAAAAAACACAGAGCAGAGCTGAGCTGACGCTACCTACCAAACAGATCTGCTCTCTCCACATCTCTGTGAGCCTCTCCATGCTCGGTGCCCTGTGCTTGCAGCCAAGGAGTAGCAGGGAGACGACTGTGCAGCCGGGGGGGAACCTTGGCTCCAGCCGCCTTCACAAGCACAGGGTACTGTGAGCTAACTCTGACAGGCAGCGCCGGCCACGGGGCGTTCAGAGAGACCCGACCTCTCCCCAGAACACGGATGCCGCCACCCTCTCGTTTAACCTTCCCACCTTTCTCCTTGCAGCTGGCCTTGAGCAGTACCCCCCCGGCCAGCATCATTCCTCAGAAGCTGCCCGCAAGCGAGCGGAGCAGCTGCTGTCACCGAGCAAGGAGGGGAATTAATGACTCCTGCCTTGGCTGCGGTGTGCGAGCTCCTGCGGAACCATTGATTTGCCTTCCTGCTAGCTGGGGACTGCGCTGCTCATGCTGCAGAAGCTGCTTGTGCGAGAGGCGGCGAGGAGACGAGGGTCGCAGGCACGCAGAGCCCCCGCCAGCCCGGTGCCTGCTGAGCTGGAAACCTGCTGTTACCCTGGGGGGAGTTGATGGAGGGCACTCCTCTCCCAGGCTGCTGCCGCGTGCGTGTGGCTCGCAGGTTCCTGCCACGGTCTGTGCAGGTACCGAAGCTTTTGGGCGTGATGTGCTGTGATGATTTGGTTCAATCAGCTCCCAGCTGATCCATAAACCCCCCGTGATCAGGTCTGAGCTCTGTCTGCCAGGCTTCGTGCCAACATGATGGAAGAGACAGAGCTTCAGATGCTTTTCCAGAGTCACTATCTTTTATTTGCAGTTTATGGTAGGATGGATGCCTTTGGCCTGAAATGTCGTGGGCAGCCGTCTCTGCTGGCGGGGGGGTGCTGTCCTGTGTGCCCCCAGCTAAGGCAGCTGCCCAGCCCAGGACAGACCCATTCCATCGGCTCCAGGATCTCTGGTATCCAGCTCCGCCAGGAGCCTGTCGATGTACTGAATGATCTCTTGGACGTAGTCGCGGTTTCTGTTGATCTCATTTTGGACAGCCTGAACAGATTGAAACCAAGCAGTGAATCCGCGGGCTTGTCAGGGTCCCTGGAGCACAGAGGGCTCCGGGAAAGGTTAGGGAGTGTCGTTCCTGGCAGTGTCCCCACTGCTTGGGCCAGACCTGTCTGTGCCCCATCCCCCTGAGCACGAGGGTCTCTTACCTTCTCTGTCACCGAGATCTGCCACCGGTAGGTGTTGCAGAGGATGTCGCTCTCTCGCTTATCAATCTTCAGCAGGCGGATCCTATGGGACGCGTTGGCTGCGTTGACAATGGTGTTTTTGTCCACGAGAAGCTAGGAGGTAACGTGACCGGATGAAAGGAGGGGGGTGGGCGCACAGCGAACGCAGCAGAGCTCGGAACGAGCAGCACAGCAACTGCAGCGCTCGGGGGAAGAAAATCAACGCTCTGTTTCAGACGCACAAAGCCCCAGTCATCAGGATGGATCCAGTGCTCTAGCCTTCGCGAGGATGTGCCTGAGCCTCGCTACGGTGTCATGGAGCATTATCGCTGCCACGGGTGGGGAAACGGAGGCAGCACCCCCGGCCTCACCTGCTGGCGCCGGGAGCAAACACCTGCTGCTGGCAGCGCACGGCAGGTCCCCGCGGGCTGCTGGCGTTGAAGCCAGGCTGTGTCTGCTCCAGCGCGCAGAAGGGGAAGGGGAAAATCGCACTTGGAAGGGTCTCTTGCACTAGTAGCTTTGGCTGTAAATTTTCTTTTTTGGGGAGTCGCAGCTTCTCATCGAAGCGGTGACTTTCCCCGTGGCTCTAAATAGAGGGTGGCTTTGCTAAAGCGGAATGACTCTCCTCCTGCAGCCAAGTGCAGCTGTTGAGCAAATGAAGATTGCTTCTCCGAGGAAATGGATGGCAGCGAGGCGAAACGGGCGCACGGCGACGGTGCGTAACCGCTGCCATCTGCACAGGCCATAAAGCAGGAGCTCCCCCGGGGGGCTGAGGGGTCTGGTTTGTGTCTGTCAGCTCTCAGTCACCTGGAGTAACGGGGGGTGGGATAACCTGGACAGAGTGAAACTCCAGCGAATGCGAAACTGGGGTCATTTAGCTGCTAAATGAAGGAATAACAGAGGCAAGAAGGTCAGCAGCGTTGTTGACCGAAGCACTGCGATGATCTTTGTGCTTTCTGAGAGGCTCCCGGGGTCTTGGATATCGTCCTGCCTCCAGCCCAAGGGCTGGGGAGCTCCAGGGACAGCTTTTGAAATCACCGAGGCAAGCAGAGCGCCGGTGTCGGGAAGTTGGGATTCTCCTTGGGTGAACAGGGAGAATCTGAACAGAACCAGCTGCGAGGGCAGCAGATCGGTGCCTCAGCGCCGGCTGGGCTGGGCTGGCTGGAGATCAGCTGGGGAAGGGAGTTGTGCTGGAGGCAGAGCTCAGCACCTCTCCTGGGCTGCTGCCACCAGCTCCTGGGGAAAACCGTGGTGCAGTTATCGTCTGTCCTCATCAGCGGGGATGGCCGGCGGCTCTGCAGTTCAGCCAAGCAGCTGGAGCCCCGTCGGAGAAGGTTAGGCTCTGGTTTAGGCATGGCTCTAGCTGTGCTGAGCCCCCTGGAAACCCCATCCCTCCTGAGAAGAGGCTGTGGCCTCCTCTTCTTGCTGACTCCCAACGTGTAGATGAATATTTTGGTGCCTCACCATTCGGACATCCTCTGGCAAATCCTCATCAAGCTCATTCGTGGCTGATTTCTCCAGCATGCCGATGCAGATCTCCAGCAGCTGTTCATGGTGACGGTTTTCCAGGTCCCGACACTGGCTCATCGTACAGAAGATGGTTAAGGAAAAGGCTGAGCACAGCACTCACTTTTAGAGATTAAATGACCTCCTGTAACGAGACACTGAGTGTCCACGCGGCAGGAGAGAGCCTGGCTGCTGCCAGGAGCCGCTGCGATGTCAGGATATACGCTCTCTGCTCTTAATTGCAGCTCACACACATTGAGTCTCATCCTCACTCCAATCTATTACAGAAAAGTGAGAGCGGGCTTAGGCTTGCAGAGGAAACTGAGGGAGGGCTCCCGGGATATAAGCTAAGCTCCGAGTACACCAATTATTTGCACCAGACTAACAGATGTATATATTTAAAGCAGCGCAACCTGTCACCAAAGCACTTTGGCGTTCTCATCTCACTGTTCCCGAAGACATCAACAACGTAAAAACGAAGGGCAGTTAAAGAAACTTCAGGAAGAATTGTAGGCATTGTGCTGGCTGCTAGGGCAAGGATGGGCAGAGAAAACAGTCTGGCCAGATCCTCCCAGGCTTGTGTGAAGGGAGGAGGATTCCTACGGGGGAGAAAGCTGCAGGAGCCATGGAGACTTTCAGCACAGGAGAACCTGGATCCTTTTGTGCTCTCCAGAGTCTCCACAGAAAAGCTG
Source organism: Pterocles orientalis (assembly GCA_011057875.1). Taxonomy (NCBI): domain Eukaryota; kingdom Metazoa; phylum Chordata; class Aves; order Pterocliformes; family Pteroclidae; genus Pterocles; species Pterocles orientalis. The sequence goes on along the minus strand of WKFP01014809.1, from coordinate 15,396 downwards.
GGCGCCTTCAACGACCATTCCTGCAAAGCTGGGAAAAGACCTTTTCTGTTGATTTAAAAAAAAAATAAAAGAAAATCAAATTCTATACTGCTGGCTCACGTCTGGATTTAGAAGCGAGATACGGGTACAGCAGTGGGAGGTCCGGGCCAACACGCTGTCCAAAGGATATATTCCTTTAACGTCCTCAATGAATGTCGCTGCGATGACAGCGATCTGTCCTTTAAAATCCTTTATTAGTTCCTTAACAGAGGGAAAAAGGGGAAATATTACAATAAAAAACTTGAATAAACATAAAAGGGATTCAGGGAGTGTAGGACGAATCTACAACCCGTTATAATTGGGGCTCACTGCTGTTACCAGCACACAGACTGCACTGCCCCAGGCATTACAGTGCTCTGAAGGTGCTGCAAGATTTTCTCTCCTCGTTCAGGGACAGAAAATCAGAACCAGTTTATTGGAGGGAAGCTGACTGAACGATTCCTTTCGCTGGGGTGTGGATCCTTTCTCACCCTGACCTAACGCCCGGGCGGTGCCGTATTCCCGGATGCTGCCGGGCTGCAGGATCCTGGTATGTACGGAGAGCCTCTTGTCGGATGCAGGACCAACGCCTGGGCTTACTGCAGCTTTTATTTCAGTCCTCAGAAATGAAACGTGCTTCTGCCTATAACCTCTCTCATAAAAGGCTGATGGAGAACCTGTGAAGTGGTGTTGCACTTACATGAGCCAACCAAACCCTGCAAATCCAGAAAGGCGCGCAGGGAGGAAGGCTTCTGCTCACCCCATCAGGGACTGCAGATACGTGAGGACCAACTCAGAATAAAAGGCACAGTCCTGCTGCTGGGAGGGATGCATTTTGAGCTCCTGCTTTCTGTAACGCGCGTTCACCAAACTCCACTGCTGCATCTGCTTGCACACAGCCTGCAGCTCCTGCCTGCTGGTTTTTAGACAGGTTACTGGTTTGGTTTTTGTTTGGTTTTTTTTTTTGAAGACGCACACGAGGAGCCCTGCCCTAGTTTTTGAGGAAAAGTCTGGGGAGAAAAAAAAAGGTAGCTATTATGCAAGCAAATGCAGTAAACTGAGCAGGAATGTGTGTAATCTCATTCCTGGCAAAGATCAAAGAATTACACCTTGAGAATCCCAAACGCAGACCCCATGCTATGCAGCGACTTCTCTATATGGACGTATAAGATGACTGAATGACCTCAAGTCCCTTTCTCTAAAGTCTCGGAAACCAGCCTGGACAGATGCTCTGAGAAACAGAAACGTGTTGCAACGGATCGATGTCCAGAGCCTGGTCTCACCCAGATCACCTCTGAGCAGAGAACGGATCAGATGCAGACAACCGTCAGCCTGGCTGGAAGACCTGGGCCCCCCTCCTTCTGCAATGGGCTATTAAACAGGGGGGGTTAATGTTCTGGATGCAAGGTCTCGCAGGTGCGTGCTTGGCCCTTACCTCCAGCTGGTCAGCGAGCCGCATTTCCAGGGTCATGAGCGCTTCTGAGAGCTGACCCACGTCCTCCCTGTACTTGGCTCGTTCGGACTCAGCAGTACCGTCGCTAGTGGCGTTACGAACCTCATCCAGCCTCTAAACACAGCGACACAGAAATGAGAGCTTGTGTTCAGCACTCCAATGCGATTTGATTAACTCCTTACATACGTGAGAAAAGTTCCCGCTGCTGCTGAGCTGCAAGGGAACGTGATGATTCGGGAAATCTCCAGGTTTACACGCTGGGGAGTGAACAGTGCTGGGGTGTGGTGCCACACTAACGATGCTGGGGCAACGCTACTGCGCTAACGACCCCGGGGCAGGGCAGGGGAACTGGTGACATTCCCTTCTGCATCCTCCAGGCAGCAGAAGACTGCCTCCTCTGTGTTTCCATCCTTGGTTCCCCTTCTGACACATTTTAAGTGGGGAAAAAAAAAATTAGATTATTGTCGTTGCTGGCCATGAAGAAGAGATTAACAATTACTTTGCAGGTCTAAATCCTGATCCCCTTCGTGTCAGGGAGAATCTTGATTGACTTCCCTAGGGTCAGGATTTAGTATTTTGAATATGGAATACCTATCACTGCCTGCCTTCCTCTTCCAGCAAGGATTTATTGCCCTTCAGCATTAAATATTGACGTCAGTTTTGTATCAGACAAGATTTATGATTTCTTGGATCAAATTAAAAAAAAATCCTCTTGTGCTGAGCAATGTGTTATTTTCAAGTCTGTTCAAAACAAGTTAACGATCAAACGTTAATAGGAGGAAAAAAAAAGATACATGTCTAAATATCTGATACAGTTCTCCTGAGAGGGAATGGAACAGGCTAAAATAAAGAATTTGGACAAAAATCATTGCCAAGCTTTGTTTGAAAAGGGACTAGGCTACCCAAACCTTCCAGTGTTAAAAGTGGGGACAGGGAAAGCAAGGTATCATCTGTTCTGACATCAGCAGCTTAGGAGGCTGAAAAATCTCCCCGACCGTTCCAGCCGCACCTCTGGGGGCAAGAATGTCGGAGTTCAACACCTTAGCCGTGTTTTCTTGCGCCTCAGGGGTTTTTTGTTATGGTTGGTTGGTTTGGGGTTTTTTTGTGTTTATTTGTTGGGGTTTTTTGGGGGTTTTTTGTTTTGTTTTGTTTTTTAATGAGGATATATTGGGAATTGAATTTAAGGGAACAGGCATCTCTATCTTTTTCTCTTGGCTTCTAGAGAGGCTGCAAACTCACGTCCCTTCCAGAGCCGCTGGAGCTGCTTTTCCAGCATGACTCAGCGAGGTCACAGCCTGACTCAGCAGCCTGCCAGCCCGGGACAAAGCACCTGGACCAAAGTGACCCGGGTTTGAAAGGGAGCCAGCGCTCGTGACTGCCCGCTGTCAGCGTCAGGGACCGGCTCTGCTCAGCTGACAGCCGTACCAGGCTTTAGAACCCCCCTCCTTTATTTTTTCAGTGGAAACAAACTCGTGCTCCATCTATTACACGTGGGCAGAGAGGGATCCAGCCCTCAGCAGCCCCAATGGGTGGCTGGAGCCAAGCAGAATGAACAAAGATAGCTTCTGCTTTAAAAAGGCTAGAAATACACAACAATAATGTCATCTGATTTTTTTTTTTGGTTAAAGTTCTTTCAGCCGTTTTTGACAAAATGAACTGAAGCAGAAAATTACTTGAAAACAAACCCAATACCCTGCAATCTCCTTCCTTTTCTTCCTCATTTTTCAATGAAGAAGGACCTACTGGAGGCCTCAAAGAGAAGGGGAGTGGCGTTACATCTGAGAAATCTCTCTCTATATTTTAAATCAACTTCATCAGAAATATTTAAACTGAAAGAAGGGTTGAGCATTTCCGTTTTCTTAAAGACTGGTAACTTTTCTGGATGGCAAAAAAAAGTAAAAAACCCACCATGTTTAGCCACTTTTTTCCTGTAAAGCCTTGAAAGACCTTTACCTTTGTGGACAATAAGATAACATGATGCCATGTGAATTTTGTCCTACACTGAATTTCCAGTATAGATAAAGGCTGCCAGCTGGTTGTGGTTTGCCCAAAGGGTTGAAACTTCAATCCCCAAGTTCTTTTCCTACATAAAGTTCTAAAAAAACTTTTTAATACATTAGTTAATGACATTATATTAGCTAACACAATTTTTTATATATCTCTATATATTTATACTGTAGGAAGCATGGAAAGATCAGTGACTGAGCACTGGAAGAGGTTCCCCAGAGAGGCTGTGGAGTCTCCATCCTTGGAGATATTCAGAGGCCACCTGGGCACAGTCCTGGACAAGCTGCTGCAAGTGGCCCTGCTTGGACCAGAGGCTCTCCAGAGATCCCTGCCAGCCTCAACCACTCCGTGATTCTGCCTCTAGGGATCGAGTACCGATTCCTGTTTATTCCCGAATAATTTTCCTGATGTTAATGGAGTTACCCTTGTTCCCAGTGAAATTGAACGCTGGCATACGACACAGAGAAATCACGTATCAAATGAAAGTACAACAACATTACCCTTCGGTTCCGATTTTCAAAGTCCAGGGTTATTTTCCTGGCTTCTTGTTGGCTGGCTGTTAACACCTCGTGAAGGCTTTTATAGAAATCAGAGACTTCAGCTTCTCGTTTTTCAAACTCTTTCAGCCCGTAGCGAAACAGGTTCTCACAAACGGAGACAAACTCCGTCCTGTAAGTGACACCAGAGTCAAGGCATTTTGCTGGGTCTGTGGAGCAATGTGCTATGTTCCTTCTACCTCTGCAAACCCGAGCTACAGGAGTTACAAGCTGCTGCGATGGGAACTCCACGGTTCTTGCCGGGAGCAGGCTGCCGAGGGTTCTGGCTGGGGCGGGACGGGGTCACCCACTCACTTTTTGTGTGTTGGATTTTGCTGTCTTAAGGGTATGGAAAAAGCTGTGAGGATATCCTTGAGGATAAAAAGGAAATACCCATATTTCTCCGACTCTTTTCTGAAGAAAGCTTACAGCCCTATCCATCTTCGGCAGTGTGAGTACAGTGCCTGCGTAGTTAATAAATCCAGCTCCGGAGCCCACAGCCAGAGCGCGGAATAAACTACTGACTTGGTAGCATCACAAAAATAATGTCCATTTTTCTTCTGCTATTATCTTGGCAATGGAATTGTTTCTCGAGTCTATCGTAGTTAAGCCGTGATGCATTTTTCCCCAACAGCGTAATGCAATTTTAAGGAAGGTCAAGTTACTGGCCTTGACAATGCTCTTATTAATCTGAACGAGAAAAGAAAAAAAGAAAAAAAAAAGAAATGTCTGCTGTCTGATCCCCTGCGTAGGAGCAATGATCAGAAAAAAGTGCTGGCCTGAAAACTTGGTGTTGCCAGCTCCGGCAGGGTGTGAGCTACACGACTCGTATCATTCTGATGAGTCTGTTCCTATCTCCTACCACTTCCATTTCAATATGATTTTTAGCAACTGCGCTCTTACAATCTAACTGACAGAGATTTATCTTAGAGCTCATTTTAAACTTTAAGTGGATTCCAGACTTAAAGAAAGTACAAAGCCTTGCTTCTTGAAGGGTCAGAAAAGAAGGCTCCAGAAATCGTGTTTGATTCAAGGGAAGGAAAGGGAATATGGTAATTACAAGGGGGAGAATTTAAAACGCTGGAATCCCGTGACCTGCTGGTGATGGAAACGAGTGGTTTTACAAATGGGATATTTCAAGCTGGGGCGGACAGCTTGCCAGTAACATAAACCATTTGTTTGCAGCCCTTGTATTTCATGAGATATCAAGCCTTAAAGCTGTCAGTGGTCTCGTGGTCCTGGAGTGGTTTTTTTGGTACCGTTCCAGAATTGAACACAGACTGTCTCAGATCTTAGATCAATGTAGTTTTCAGCCCTGGGGAAAAGCAACGGAGGAAGAATCCCTGCGGGTGCAGCCCCTTAACTTGAGGCGTTACCTTTCAGCTGTAGGTACGGTAAGCCCAGGAAGGATATGCCTGCAGCAGGTCGCCCACGCCGGGGAGGTACGCCAGCTTGGCAGCTTCTGCATCCTCTGCATACAGACTGTCAAACAGGAACGGTCCGTTCAGGTGCTCCACGAAGGCTGTCTTTGAAGAGAAGCAGAGCAATGTGAGTAAAACACAGAGAGCCAGCCTGCTGCCCGGCCTCAGCATGCGTCCCTCCTGTAAGAAGAAGAACAGCGCGCAGACACAGGGATACCAGCTCAGCAGATGTTCCAATCGGGTCTGAAAGCACCCTGCAACTGGAGTGAAACCGCCCTGGTTCTCATGTGGCTTTGTCCCAGCCTAAGGACAGAAAACTGTTTAATCTCACAGAAGATGTTATCGTGTACCACCCCCCATTGCAAGGCTATTCAGCCGTTCAGATAAGGAGCCAGCGGACTTTGGGAGGGATGGAGGGAAGAGCTGCAGGTGTCCTCCCTGTCACTTAACCGCCTCCTGCTTTCCAGCCAGTTTGATTTCGGAGAGGTCTGGAACACAGAGCCAGACCATAATGAAAGCATCACTCTGCCTGCGCTTGTTTTCAGGCTGTTCACAGCTGATCTCTGAAAGCCCTGAAGAGTTTCACCATCAAACTAATGAGAAGCATTAACTTAGTGTGAAGGAGGAAAAAAGAGTCACTGCACCACGGAAATGCTAACAGTTCCCTCACCCCTGTAATTGTATGAATCTCAGGTCAGGCTGATAGGATCCTGGGGTACGATTTACTGTCTAACTTCGCAGGGTCTGTATCGGTAGATCCATTGTTCAGCCAAAAGAAATTCTGTTTCCCCACAGATTCCACAGCAGCTCCGGGTTTTATTCACGAGATTCAGAGATTGCAGAGATGAATCCTAGTCTTAGTTCTAGCACAGTGGATGTTAACCTCTCGTTAGCTCTTCAGGCAGGCAGAAGAGCAGTCAGCGTGTTGCGCCTCTTTCCCCTGAGACACTGTGCAAGCAGCCAAAGCAAACGTACCTGGTGCTGCTCCAGCTCCTTCTGCTTCGTCTGGTTTTCTTCCAGCTGAGCCAGGGCCTGAGCCTCCTCACATTCCAAATGCTCAGTAAGATGCTGATACTTCAAAACTGCATTTTCTCGCTGAGGAATACAAAGAAAGAAAATATTTTTATTCGATTACCCAGCAATGCTCCACAAATCTGGGCAGAAGCATCCCATCTTCCTGTAACACGTACCTGAACGTGTCTCCGTTTCTTCGTGGGCTTTATATTCAACTACTCAGGAAGTCTCTAATCCATTCCTCATCCCATTCTTTGTTGGCATATCCCTCCGACTCTGCATTCAATGCATCTGAGCTGATTCAGCCCCAGGAAACTTTTCTCTCCCTGTTTCCTCATCTTTAGGGTTTTTTGTTTTGTTTTTTTTTTTTTCTTTTTTTGGCAGGAGACTTTGTTTGGCTCCTAGAATTTGAGCTCTGATTTGATCAGCCAGTGAGTTTAATACATTTCCAAGGGAGGAGGAGGAGGTGTGGATGGCAAGGTAGTAGCAGGGGCAAGAACCAAATTAATTTGAAGCTGAAGCTTGACAAATGCAGGTATGTGGTTCTCTGTACGAGCAGGGACTGGACCCGGTGCCCTCCCAGTCCTGCGGTAAGAGCAATGGATATTCCGCTCTGTGCCAAGCAAATTTACAAGTAATCATGTTCTTTGGTTACTAAAAATAATTAAAAAAACAACCAAAACCCCTCCAAAAACCCCAACCCCCCAAAAAATCCCAAACCAAACAAAAAACCTTCTTTGTTCCTTTGAGCCCTGGATCCACGGCTCACAACTCATTTCCTCCGAGATTTTCTGGTCTCTAGGAAGGCTTGCACTCACACTGCAGCCTCTGTGCCAACACTAACCAAGCCCCTCTCCCACACACAGCTGCTGATTTTCACAAAATCTGGGGAAGACATCACGCCTCCGACACCTCTGCCTCTCTGTCAGATTTGATAGAATTTGGCCTCCAGGTTCACAGCTGTTCGGTGGAGGCAGAATAAACACGGCGTGTCTCTGGAAGCCTGATTTCTGCAGGGAACCTGCCCCGAATGCTGGAAGAATTGCTGGCATACCAACAAAGCAAATGCTCGTGGGATGCCGGTGCCCGATCTCATGAGCAGCGGATGCAGAGATGCTCACCGTGGTCTCACTCACGAGCTTGAAGTCCAAGTAGACAAGGTCTGGAAGATGAGCCACCACAAACAGCGTGTACCGTTCATCGTCGCAGAGAGGGTTCCCCGCGAGATTCAGCGTGCGTAAGTTTTTAAACCTCCGGAGATAGACCACCTGTGGTGAGGGGAAAGAGATGCTGCATTTCCAGCGCTGGGGAAACACACAGCCCTGAAAATCGTGGCTCTGATTGCAATTATCTTGGAATATGTATCCTGCTCTGCTGCCAAACACTGGCGACATTAAATTATGAGTGTCTAATGCTTTCAAGAAAGGAAATACTTAAATTCACATCGTGAATATATAAATGATGGATGTAGAGAGAAGGTGGATGGGGTGGACAAATCACGGCTCTTAGAATGGTGAACTGCCCTCAGAAGAACCCCAAATAAATCCTAGCCTCCGCTCCCTCCTTCTCTCATACGTAGCTGCTTAATCTTTTTCCAGCTTTCATGGGAACCAACAGGAATTTTGCCGTGGCTGACAGCAGTGATGGACCCAGGCCCCCGTGAGTCAATAATCTAAAAGAGAAATAGCTGGGGTGAGCACTCAACATCGGGAGAGTTTACCAAAACCAGCCCTTAGACCACAGAGGAACTGAAATCCAAAGGAGAATTTTCTGCTCTAAGGAGGGGCTCGGACACAGTGGCCAACGTCAGTTTTAGAATATTTGATCCTTTGATAGGGAGTATTTGCAAAGATGGGGAGCACTCACGTCTTCCAGAGCAGTCAGGTTATTCTTCCCTATGGAGAAAATCTGCAGCTTTCGCAACGTGTCCATGTGCTCGATTTTGGATATTCTGTTACTGCAGAGGCTGAGGTCCTGCAGGTTGACGAGGGTATCCAGGCCCTCGATGACTTCAATGTTGTTGAAGGATAAGTCTGGGGAAGAGTGTAGAAATTAAAAAGTTTTACAAGCGAAAGTTAAATTATCTCCAGCAGAACAGACCTTGCACGTAGCCCGGTGTAGGAGGTTGTACAGAGCATTTTCTGCAGGGTTGCTCAGTGTCTCAGACGAAGGGCTCACCATTTAATCACCATTCTCTGGTCAGGAAGATGATGTACACACGTACACACACCAGCACACGCCAGCCCCACGCTCACAGTCACCCTGTTGCCAATGGAGGTCTGCAAAGACGTGTACTCCCTTCAGCTCTATCTCACTTGCTGATATTTCCTCTTATCCTGCCAGAGCATCGATCCCAACACCTCCATCCATCATGACTAAGGGCAGGATTTGAGTGCTGAGGGATTCAGGATCCCAAGGCTGGCTGATGAGGTTACCAGCTGTCTGCACCCCCAGCCCCCGGATGGCTGAGACACGCAGCAGCTGCTGAACCCCTGCAGCCTTGGGGCAAACGAAACCCCCGAGTGCCTTCAGAGTGCTCTGCGTGCACGGTGGCGACCAGCTGCTGATTCACAAGCGCGTTTGTCATCCGTGCAGCAGAACAACGGAGCAGAAGAACCCATCAGACGTTTCAAGACGTGCTTACGAACCAAAACCCCACGTGCTATTTCCGATGGCGGCTGAGGATATATTTACACCGGCAGCCAGCAGCGTGGCTGCCTTTCCCTAAGCTGTGAATCTGCAGCAGCAAGCTCACCCGAGCTGCCTGGCATCAAAACCTGCACCGCTGCGTGCTGCTGCTGTCCGCAGCCTGGATTTTCAGTTGAAAATAGTCACGTAAGGCTACAAGGATGGGCTCTTCTTGGGACAGCAATGATGACAAGCCCTTAAATGTACCAGGGTAAAGATCGTGGGCTCTAGGCTCTGAAATGCCCGCATTAGGTTTGAAAACAGAACACAGGCTTCGAAATCACAGAGGTGTTTCCATCAATATTTCTGAAAGTCGCCTCCCAACACAAGTACAAACAACCTTGAAATCTCAGCTTCCCATTCCTGCCGCACCAAACGTATTAAACCCGTTTTTTAAACATTTGAAGGATTGTTTTGCAGCTCTGCTATTCAGACATTTTGACATTTGACAGTCAAATGAGGAAACACACAGACAGCTGTCAGCCTTCCCTAGGAAAGCTCCTATCAGTCGTGTTTGAGCAGGAAGGCAACCTCCTGGCTTCATCACAGACTGCTTGGCACCTGTGAAGGCATCCAGCTCCACACGCCTGCGTCTTACCGAGCCACACCAGGTGAACCAGAGTCTCCAGAGCTTCGATCTTCTCAATGATGTTGTTGTCCAGCTGCAGTTTCGTCAGATTCTCAAACTGCCACAGATTAGCAATCTGCAGGATATCTAAAGCCACAGGGGGGAAAAAAAAATAAAACAAAATTGCTTTTCATGTGAGACAGCTTTCAGTTTAGCAGACACGCTATCTCACACAAGGAAAACATGTCCAGTCTTACCTCCAAAATGACTTTCAGCAGATTACGGCAGCGTGTGATGACTGCCCTAGAGAGCTGAGAGGTCCAGTGGCTGGAGGAGGTTTCAGTGCAGCAGCCCAGTTAACCCCAGCGTCCCGCACCAGCGCACGGAGCTCATCAGCAATGCCGACGAGGCGCTGAGGGCATGCTGACTACAGCCCCGCAGCAGAGAGTGGCTTTATGAATCCCCTCCTAGGAGGCCTTGACCTTCACTTTCCAGCTCTAAGAGGGAGGTTTGGGGCGAGACTCAGCTTTGCTGCACGTTTGCAGGCTGGCGGTGGCCAGCCACTGCTGTGGGAAATGACTCTGCTGCTCCCGGGATTCTCACCACAGCGGAGCAAGCTGGGGTCTGCTCTTTCCCTGCAGGCTGCGGGTCAGAACTAATCAATATCCCTGCCTTTAGCTTTCTCCAAAAGCAGAATCACAAGGGCAAGTCGTTAGGCGCTACAGCAAAACATTAGGACCACGGTGACAGAAAATACAGAATGTCCTCACTCCCAATTCTTCTTTCCCCCGGCAGTGGCTTCCCAGGAGGTTTCATTAGCTGTTCTGCTGCTACGGTTGTTTAGCGAGTGCAGAGCAAAGCAAGGAATTGCATGCACAAAATATTCACCCTGTTCTATATTTTGTATTTGCAAACAAATCCACGCAGGATCAGGTAGCGGGGAGTCTGTTGGCAGGAACTCAGCTGCCACATGCATTATTTTACTGCAGCATGCCGTGAATAATCAGGAGCAGCCTTTTGCCCATGAAATTATTACCCCCAAAATACTCAAATACTGAGCCAAGTGGTTTTCCTTTTCATCTTTTTCAAATCTGAGTTTATGATGGGTTTGACAGGAAGAGGCAAGCTGCGATAATGCGATGGATGACCGGGGGAAGCCACCAAACTGGGCTGTAACCACCATCATCTGCCAAACAGCTCCCACAGAACCGCCAGCGCCGGCGGATGCTGCCCAGGGTTCGGTCTGTCCACCTACAGAAGGGCCCCATAGGCCTGTGGCCTGTAGGTGTCACCAGAATATAAATGTTAAATGAGAAGAGTGGTGACAATAATAGCATGGAGTTAAGCCGCTCTAAAGTTACCATCAGCAAAAGCTCCCGGCTCTCTCCAAGGAAACTGCTTCATACAAGGAGGACTAAAAATGTACAAGAGGCGACTTTTCACATTGCAAATCCAAGCTAATCACGATTGTTTAGTTGCCAGTTAGCCACTTGGTGCTTAATTCTGTTACACTCTAATGAGAGAAGAAGGGGAAAAAAATTATATATTCGGATACTCACTTCTAAAACTAAGCTGTAGCTCCGTCACATCCTTAACACCTTCCCGTTTGCCAAGGTGCCTTATGGCCTCTGGCCACTGCTCTGCCATGGCTTCCTGAACCATTTCATCGTCAATAACGTTTGGCTTTACGCTGTCATTTACCTGAGTCATTTTCAGACGGTATCAGCCTTAAAGGACAGAAGAGAAAAATAAATAAAATCACCACCTGGCTAATATTTCCAACATTCATTCATGGGCATGACAATCCCAAGGAATTGAGAGCAGAGCTGGGCATTAAGAGGGTCTAATACCTCACAGCTGGTATCAAAGCCAGACTTGATTTTTATCCCAAAGTCACTGATGCAGCTCTAAGCACAATCACGTGCAAACTTCACACCACGCCCGAGAGTTTTCCATGAAGAATGTCAGAATTTGGCCAGATAAAGAGGCCAGGAAGGGAGGCCTGGTGCTGAACCTGTGAACAGTGATGGTCCATCGCATGGCAGCTGCCTGCTGCTGAAACACGTCTCCAGGGCTCTGTGTGCCGTTTCGTCTAGCTTTAAAAGGGAAGTTTCCCGTTCTAGGCAGGTTTGGTTTTTAGAGTAAGAGACAGTGTCTTTGTAGCACAGAAAGATTAACAGCCCTTCACTGAATTTTAAACAACGATATCATAATAAAAGTGAAAACAAATTTGAGGAACGTTTATCAACAATACCAGCAACTTTTTGAAGAAAGCACTTGATGCAGATCCGCAGCAAAGGGTGCCCGGTGCAGTCAATATACAGGACTGCACACAAACACCTTGGCTTTGGGAAACTGACAGTTTCTTTAAATATCCCTAATGCTGCCAGGAGGCAATGAGACCCCATATCTTTCTAGAACTCCGCACAGTTAGTGAGTCAGGATGAAGGACCTGAATCGTCAAACTTTCGCCTGCGTGAGATGTCTGTATTTATGGAAGAAGTTCTGCTGATTTTTTTGCACAGGAACACAGGAAGGATAAACGTCGGGGTTTAGAGACTTCCCATCATGGCTTTTAATTAACAAACCCACCCTCCCTCTGGCTGTGCTTGGTACAGAGCGAGGAGCAGCAGGTTCTGGGTTTATTCATCCTGGATCTTTTCACTTTCCATGTATTGGTCCATCGTCTCTTCAGCCACCGCTGGCTCAACAGAGGTGACCACACCGCCAGGTCAGCTCCTCGTGGGTGTCAGGGCGAGCTCTGCCACCCGAGGGGCTGCTGCTCACAGCGAAGCCCAGGGAGCACCGCCACGGCCCTGACACCCCCAGGAGCCCCAGGGCCTGGGACGCGGACCCTGACTGACCCAGGTGGGCTGCACCTCCGTCCCGAGACCCACCCAGGCCCGGTCCCCGGCCCCTCGGGCCTCTCGCCCCCCCAGTCCCCACGGCTCCAGGCCCAGCCCGGCCCCCACCTGCGCCTCGGCCCCGCTGCCCGGCCCGGCTGCTAAGGAAGCCCAGGCGCGTTGCTAAGGGCGGGCACGTGACAGTCTCATCCGCCAATGGTGAAGGAGTGGGTGGGAAGGCTGACTGCTAATCAGAGCGCGAGAAATCCGTGTCAGCCAATCAACACCGTCACCGTGCCCTCGGGGAGGGAGGGGGCTCGTATGATTGACGTTTATATTGCCCAGTAGCACTGGAGAATGATTTGGCTGTCACCCAATGGAGAATGGTAGTAGTGGTGTCCCTGCTGTCCATCAACCGGAGGGCGTGGAAAGGGGCGGGACTACCGCCCTCCTTTGACAGTGATGGGCACACTCTTTACCCTATGACTCCACAGGGCGTCCAGCCTCCGACCAATAGGCTACAAGGAGGCGGGACACGCTTGGCAAAACAACCTGGGGTTGGTTGGTGGGGGTGCCGGTCAGGGCGGGGTGAGGGAGGCGGGGGCCGCTGGGCCGCTGTTTGTTGTCATCCCAAGATGGAGTTTCTGCTGGGGAACCCGTTCAGCACCCCGGTGGGGCAGAGCCTCGGTAAGGCGGCCCGGGGGCTGCAGGGGGCTCCGGGGGGCCCGGAGAGCCAGCGGGGCCCG